>MU184283.1:101741-151904 GCA_016904865.1 Pissodes strobi | reverse complement strand
CAACCTGTAACAATTGCAGTTGCAGTGGTATTGTCGCAATCTTTAAGGAAAAAAGAAAACCAAGTGACTTTCTTTAACTCCATTCGAAATGCACACCGAAAACTATGAATTTTTTTGGTAACAAAATTCCGACCTACATTGGGGAACCCTTCTTTGCATTTCACAACTAAATCGCCAATTGCTGACGCTCTTATTTCCTTATTTGCATAATATTACGGCTAAAATATAATAATAGTAAAGTCGAGAACCGCCAAAAATGTACAGAAAAAATGATAGAATCTTATTCAAAAAAGGAAATTAGTCGACTACATTTTATTAAATGTGTTTCTTTTCACTATGCTGTTACCTACTAAAAATTTAAATTATAAAAGTTATTATTTTGTATTAGTTGCTATTTTTAATGTAGAACACGATGTTGTATGTTGTATAATACAGATTTATATCAAACCGTGCTTTATTAGATAAATCTCAGGAACGAATTTACACATAAAGATCAAGTCAACCAAAATATTGGGAACCAATTTACAAATTATTTTTGGCCCTTCTTAGTTCGGGAACCAATTTACATGTACCCTATATATCGTACTTTGTCATACCTTTTATCTATAGTACTTTTTATTTTTTTATATCATAAAATAATAGGTATCAAAAATGTCTGTAAGTACAGTGTATGTCGGTTAAAATGAGCTGAGCGGCTTTATACCTAGTTTTTCTCTCTCAAGTCACCATCAATCGTGAGCTACAGAAATTTGACGTGAGGGACGTAGGTGAAGCTGCGCATGCTTTTATGTTATCGTGTTAGTCTCATCTGTCAAGTCAAAGTGAAATCAAATATATATATATTTTATTTATGGTTACCAAATTGGAAAATGTCGTGGTGATATATAGTAAAAAATAGGCAAGTCCTCATTTTAAGACTAAGAGGCTCTTTTAATCACTTAAAAAATCTTTAAGAACCGTTTTTATCTGTGATATATAATGTAATGCGGTAAATAATGTAAGCCTATACAAATCAATCCAATGTTGTGCCAAATACTTTTTGATAGAATGGTTACAGCAAAAGCACTTGCATAAAGTATCGAAGCAGCAGTCATACGGGACGGTCGTGTTTCCGTTCTTTCGTTGGCTTTGCTGATATTGAGTGTTTGTTTTGTTTTGATATTCTGTTTTGTTCCGATATCGTGTCGACGTGCTAGTTTACGTTTTCCTGTTTGACTAGAATTAACCTTGTTTAGCTGCTATGGAACTTTACCTTTATTTAAAATTATTGAACTTTCACCTTACCGGCGTGCTAACTTTCGCTGTGCGTGTGTTCCTGCTTAATTTAGTTTCTGTGTTATTGGTTCCTGTTTAGACAAACTTGACTTTGTTCAGCTGCCATTGACTTTGTTCAGCTTCCATTGACTTTTATCTAAGATCATTGAACACTAATATCGAAATGGCTTGAGTGTGATTCCTGCCAGAGTATCGTCGAAAAGGACAAATATAAACTTCGCTGTAGTGTGGAGTGTTGCCGGAATTTTTGTATGACCTGTACTGAGCTGGATAAGAACAACAAAGGTGCTCTACCAACAAAAGTACCACAATATTAGATTTTTGTGCAGTGTTTGTGACGCTCCTACGTTAAAATATCTTCACGACAAGGTGTCACAGCTACAAGGATCGTAGATCCCTCTGGAAAATGTCAAAGCTCTGGGAACCTGTCTACGACACCTTGAGTAACCATGACTCCAAATGGAAAATTTGATGCAAAAAAATAGATGACATTCACAGCCTCCATACCAGATTCTCTGATAATAGACAAGAAACTTTATTCCATTCGATCAAGGAAATGAAGCGAGATATTTCAATCTGTCATCTATTCTTATGGAAATCATGATGAGTCTGTTAACGGTCAGATTCACGTCTCATCAAGGGAAGAGTTATTGAAAGCAATGGGCGATATGCGAAAAAGTGTAAATCAAATGGCACTCACGATAGAAAAGTTGGCTGCCAAAGATAAGCCAATTATAGGAGTAACCCACCAACAGTAAAAAAATCGATTTCGACTCGGACCGACCATACAGATAACCATGACACAGTGGTTATTACTTCTCCTAAAGTCATTGCTCCCACACCTCACATATCCCCCATAAAAGAAGACTGGCATTATGTCGATGCATTATTGCCAAAGTAACGTAAGTGACATTTTGGGTGAAAATCATGTTTCATCATTAACGTAAAGCTTTTATTGTTAAGAAGGTACTACCAAAGTGTAGTAAGCCTAGAATAATTTCCTAAATAATGTCGATGTCTCAATGAAAATTGGTACCTGAGTGTGGGGGTATGTCGACATTAGAAATTTGAATTTAATCTTAATTTAGCTCTTACTTGTGGGGCGCCACTCACATGTCTTTTCTCACTTTCAGAGACCCATAACTTTGTACGAACTTGTATTAAATTTTTGGTCAAAAAAAGTAAATTCTGCAATCATCTTTACGGAAAAAGGTCTGTATCAGACGTAGCTAGGAGCAACCGTTTTCGAGGTAGGTATTTGGATTTGAAATAATCGATGCTTGTGACTGAATGGCAAAATGTAGGACTTTTTCTGCAAAATCTAAATATCTCGAAAACGGTTGCTCCTGGCGACTTCAAAAATGTAAAATTATCAGTCTGAACTCTTGTGACTAGAGAACGGTTAAAGTTGGAGAAAAACGGCTTGCATGTTTCTATTCTGATTTTTATAGAAGCTATTAAACATTGTAAACACAAATGTTTGGTTACTTTCAGATTATGTCTGTGGCTATTCCACGAACAAAAAGAATTTTCGCGGCTCTTACCCAAAATGATGAATCTAATAATGTTTATTCTGAGGAAGAAATCGGGTTTATGCCGATATTCATTATTTCAAGTGACAATATTTTTGATCTACATAACACCGAAAAAAATATAAACACTACTTTAGTAAATGAAGACGTAATCAATCAGTTTTATTGTCTTCTAACAATTCGAGTCCTTATGAGAATGATCTTATGCAAGAAGAAACAAATGTACCAATAAGTACTGATAGCACAAATAAGACAGTGGGTGTTCAATTTGAACAGGAATGCAATTTAGAAGAATATTTTCAGCCGTTAGTTAATTATGTAGATAATAACGTTATATTGTCTTCTGACAATTCGAGTCCTTCTGAGAATGATCTTATGCAAGAAGAAACAAATGTACCAATAAGTACTGATAGCACAAATAAGACAGTGGGTGTTCAATTTGAACAAGAATGCAATTTAGAAGAATATTTTCAGCCGTTAGTTAATTATGTAGACAATAACGTTATAGAGTTAAAACCTGAAAGAAAAACTGTAATGTCTTTCCAAAACTCGTATATTATTACTCGACTTCTTCGAAAAATGATGACACACTGGAACTTACTAAAAAAGTGACGCGTTACAAAAGCAAACTAAAACAAAAATAATAATTGGAAAAGGCAAGGCAAACAAATTCAATTCCGAAAATTCATTTCATAGTGACCCAGATTTTTATTCGTCATCTGATTCGGATACAGATACAAGCCATCCAGATGAAGCTGTATCTTTAGTTGGAATATCAGGAATGAGGAAAAAGAAAAACCCAACAAAAAAGAAACTAAAAAATGCGAGTACAATTTTTGGTAGATAAGTAAAAGAGAATCCCTGTAAAAAAAATTTCAGCATAACTGCTCTGCTAAAATAACTGAGATTACACGCCATGACATCCACGATTTTTATTGGGGCCTTGGCAATTATGAAAAGCAGAGAAGTTGGTTATTATCGTGTGTCAAAAAGGGAGACATATCGCGAAGAAAAACAGAAGCAGAGTATAGCAGACGACACAATTTCTATAAATATTTTATCAATTGGGACGATAAAACACTTGAAGTGTGCCAGCATTCGCAAACGGTTATGCGATATGCAATGAAACATGCTGTACAAAATACATGCAAAAGTGATCAGAGAGGCAAACACGAACCTGTCAACAAAACAAATTCAGAAATGATCAATAAAACACACGATTTTATTAAGCAATTGCCAGCTGTACCAACCCATTATTGTCGAAATCAAAGTAGCAGAAAATACTTACCACAGGAATTGCGAAATGTTAGTTTTTTATACAGGAGTTTTATTAAACATGAGGTAAATGGAAGAAGCAAGAAATATTGTGTTTCACTTAAAGTTTTTAGAAACGTTTTTAACAAAGATTTTAACCTTGGGTTCCACTTGCCCAAAAAAGATAAATGTTCTTTGTGTGAGGTACGAAAAGCTAAAGAATTTCAAGAAAACACTATGTCGAAAGAGGCGTACGACAAAAATTTAAAAGAAAAGGAAGAAAGTTAAGAACTCTTTTTAGAAGATCAAAAGAAAGTAGAAGTCTCAGATTCAGTTTGTTCCAGTTTCGATTTACAGAAAGTCTTGAATAATCTCCATGGGGATTACATATTATTTTACTACTCTAGAAAATATTCATTTTACAACGAAAGCATATACGAAACGCCATCGCAAGATGGGTACTGCTTTTTGTGGGGCGAATCCGATGGTAATCGTGTGTGCAACGAAATATGCACCATCATTTACACTTACCTAAGAATGTTAGAAGAGAGAGATATTAGATATGTTATTTTGTACTAAGACAGCTGCGCCGGACAAAATAAAAATAGAGCAATGTTGGTTATGATTCACTCATTTTTGCAAAAATCTAGAAATATTGAAACCATCAAAATTGTATTTCTTTTACCGGGGCATACCTACATGCCTGTTGATTCGATACACGCAGTTATCGAAAGGCTTATCAAAAATAGAGTTACATGGGCCCCTTCAGAGTGGAGCACTATCATAGAAAATTGCAGAGTTAACCCGAGGCCATATTATATAGTTATAAAGCTTGAGCACTGTGAGTTAAAAAATTGGAAGAAACTAGGGGATGATCAGCTGGTCCTTACAAAAGCCGGGATAAAAATTACTAGTGTAAGACAAGCTTTTTTCCAAAAAGGATCATCGGAAGTCGCGGTCAAATATAATTATGGCATAAGTCCTGAATACGAATTATGCTTTAAGTTAAACTACAATAAGGGTGGTAAGTTGGTCCATTTTATACATTTTAATACAATAAACAAAGAACAATTTACACTGGATAAGGTTTTACTTTTATATAGGGAATTCCCGTGTTATTAAGACTATTAAGTACAGATTTTTTTAAGATATTTTTAAGCCAAACTTCTGTCAATGAACCACAAATAAAAAAATTAATACTTATTTGCAGGTATCTATCTGCACAATTTAAATAAGTTTAACCTGGTGAAATTAAAAACACGTTTTTTCTACAAAATTGTTTTTGGTGACTTACGTTACTTTGGCAAATACGTATCGATGTGGTAGTGTCCAAGATCCCACCTCCTTAGACAGCAAACCAGCTTTCACACTATGCCAAAGTTAAACTTAGAACTACTGACTTTATCCAATGCTTTCCAATGCTGAAGAATAAGGACTGTTCGCACTCCGATTTCAAGGTTGGTGTGCAGAAAAAAAGCCACCTAAAGCAGCTTAAGGACATTAGTATGTGACCGGCGGGTACTGAAATAGTCACTGCCAATTCATCTTTAACACCCTTAAAGGTATCGCAGCCTGCAGCAAGTACTTCGTCCACTGGCTATCAACATTTTGTACCAGGCACTTTGGACGTCCGAAGCCTACCACCACGCTCTGACTCAACATCTGTACATATACCTGGAGGGGTGAGGCCTGTTGTGGTTGGCTCTGACAGGGAAGCTTTGTTTACGTGTACGCTATATGGTACAGAGAAACAGAGAATTTGGAGGTTGTTGTGGAGTGAAGTGCGAAGAATGATAGTGTGCTGGATATAGACCCGATCACTCCACCTATAGTACGTCTGTCGCGAGATTCGGATGCGGCTAATGGACGTTGTTTGCTGGCTAGACTGAGGGACCCCTCCATATTAAAGACCCTTCGGCTGTTCCTTGCCTATCTCCATGACCAACCCTCCAGTATGTGTTTTCAAGGCCACACCAACACTAGCATCGAATTAGCTCACTTCCTAGTGACGTGGACCCCTTGCGTAAGTTATATTATCGCTTCCACGACGCCTACGGTATTGGTTCGGCTGAGGTTGAAACGGATCTCTCTGCCTTCAGATCTTTCTTTTCATCGGAGAGACTTCAACACCTTCAGAAGGTTAGGGAAAGTCATGCAATTATTTTGCTACTCGCTGTCCGATTAGAGGGGGGAATTTTTAGGTAGATTGACGCAAACAGAGGATCAAGCACGCTCTGAAAAATTGGATGATGGCAAGCTTAGTGTTTTTCTTATTAATATTCAGTTCTTAAGACACAAAACAGATGAATTATTTCTTTTATTTGAAGAGCTTAATTTTCCAGAAATCATTGTCATAACTGAACATTGGTTAAATGTTGATGCGCCTGTGTTTGTCAAAAATTATACTACTGTAACTAGATTTAATAGAAGTAATTTATCTCATGGAAGTAATCTGATAATGTCTACTAACAACGACTTTTAGGGAGTGACTAAGTTCGATAATTTATTGTGTGAGAAAGTATTTGAATTTTCCATCGTCTATCATAATGCTTATGACTTTTATTTTGTTTGTATTTAAAGAACACCTGACGCTGACATGCATATATTCAGTCAAAGATTACTGAGCTTGCTCGAGTTCCTGCCTTTAAAAAGCAAATTAATTTTCTGTGGCGACCTTATTGTTGACTTTTCCAGCGTGTGTGCTGCTCAAGAATCCCTTCGGACCATTTTGGACTCTTTTGGTATAACCATGCATATTAACACCCAACTAGAATGACTAAAACTAGTTGTAGTACTATAGACTATGTCGTGTCATCTTTTGATCCAGAATTCGTTGACTGTGCTGTATTTAACTCCTGTTTCTCTGATCAATAGGCAGTATTAATAGAATTTTCGGTAAAATCCAAATGCAAAATTGTTTCATGCAAATTATGCCGTATTTTTTCGGACAAATTTTTTCTAAATTTCAAACACCTATGACTAACAACTGACTGGGGTGTCCTCTCTGACGATGTCGATACCGAATTTTCTAGATTTATAAAAACTTTATCTACTCTGGCGTTCAAATCATTTCCGCTCAGGCCTATAAAAATTAAACAACATAAACCCTGGTCAACTAAAAGCTTACGCACATCTGTAAAGAACATGCGTTCATTATCTCACCTACAAAACATACTCGGGCAGCGTTTTCTTCCATGATTACGTGAAACTTTACAGAAAAGTCTATCATAAAACTATAAAAGCTGCCAAGGACATTTATTATAATGAGAGGCTGGCTAAATCCAGCAACGTTGCTAAAGAATCATGGTCTATTGTGAATGACTTAAGGAATAAGACTTATTCGTCTAGCACAATCGCTAATTCACCTGAGAACCTAAACAATTACTTTGTAAATGTGGCTAAAAATTTAATGAACACCATAACTACCTCTCATGATCCACTTTCATACCTCTCTAATGCTAATGTGAATTTACACAGTTTCTTCTTTACGCCTGTAGCATTTGTTGAGCTTCGCAGCACAATTAAAATCATTAAAAACAAATCCTCATCTGGGACTGATGGGCTTACTCTGAAAATGTTCTCAAACCTGCCGCAATGCACATTAAACCATCTTACTACTTTAATTGACAAGTCATTCCAAAATGGGTTTTTTCCAAACTGTTTTAAGACAGTAATAATTATTCATTTGCATAAAGGAGGAGATAAAGACCAAGCTTCGAACTATCGCCCAATTGCACTCCTTCCATCAAAGATCATTGAAAGATTGGTTAAAAAAAAGGCTTCTATCTTTTCTCTCTAATTATAAAATTCTTACTACCCATCAATTTGGATTTTTAAGTATCAAATGCACAAATGATGCTATGTTTTCCCTCTTTAATTATGTATACTCCAACCTGAACAACCATCATTCTACAGCAACAATTTACTGTAATTTCTCTAAAGCTTTCGATTGTGTAACTCATAATATCTTAATTAGCAAATTGCAGTACTACGGATTCAGAGTGCCTCTCGAATGGTTTAAGTCGTATCTCAACAACAGAAGTCAGCTTGTGAGGGTTGATACGTCGATGTCTTCTCGCAAGCCAATAGATTGTGGAGTACCCCAGGGTTCAGTACTAGGCCCTATTTTGTTTCTGCTGTTTATCAACGACATTGCTTGTCTGGACATTAGCGGTAAAGTCTGTCTCTTTGCGGACGATACTAGTTTCACTTGGAGCAACCCGGGTATTACGCCGCTTCACAGAACTGTATCTAGTGACTTAATCACCATTAAATCATAGTGCGATTCTAATCTCTTGTGCATCAACGTTTCTAAAACTAAAGTTTTGTCATATAAAAGTACGTTGCAATCTTTTGTACTTAATAGCACTACTATTGACGTCGTTGAATCTCTGAAATTCTTGGGGCTTTTTGTGGCCAACCATTAAAAGTGGGACTTGCAAATCGATGCCTTATCAAAAAAATTAAGTTCTGCCTGTATTGCGTTAAGAACTGTTTCTAGGGAGCTTAATGTGTCAATTGCTAGAATAGTCTATTATGCCCTTTTTGAGTCGCACCGCCGATACGCCCTTCCATTCTGGGGTACGTGTTGTGCGACTCAATTTGAGCGTATTTTCAAACTACAAAAGAGAGCTGTTCGATACTCACTGAGACTAAACAGTAGAACTCACTGCCAGGATTTCTTCAAAATAATTAAAATATTAACTCTTCCTTCCTGATTCATATTTGAATCCGTTTGCTTAATCTGCAAGCACGTATCTGTTATTCCAGATAGGCCATCTCACAACTATTCACTTAGGAATACGGAGCATGATTTGTATCTGCCAATCTCACGCTTAGTTAGTTAAAAGCTCTATACTGTACAATGCAAAAAATAAGGCAGAATTATCTGCCATTTGAAATGAAGAAAATAATATCTTTTCCCGCATTTCGCAGAGCTTTGAGATCATTCTTACTGGAGAGAGCCTTGTACGCAGTCAACGACTTTTTCAATTAATACTTAATTTTGAGCATCTTACACACTGGTTTAATGAGTTCATGTTTAATGTTTGGTGTTTAGTGTTTAGGATTTTATGTTAAATGTTTTGATATTTAATATTTTATATAATATTTTGACCAGGTACAATTTGCACAATTGTATAAAGTTTTGTATAGTTAGGTTTTTCTTTTTATTGTATGTTTCTATTTGTGTTTTATGTGTTTTGTACTCTAGCTCTAGCTTTGTTTACAAATTGTAAAATTTTTTGACAGTAAAGCATCTTAATATTATTAAAGGATGCGATTTGGAATACTGTTAAAAATGAATTACCGCCGAAGAGATACAGTAATATTGATAATCTGATCTTTTGTGAATATCTACTGATATAGTATATTCTTTGCAGATGAAATGGACTTGCTTTGCAATATGGTCATCGTGTCCTAAAACCCTTGTCACAGTCAATATAATCTTATTGAGATGATATGGTCAGAATGTAAGCGTAATTTATGGACTGAAGCATTTCATTAGGTAAAATCTTATCTAACTTTTAGACAATGCTTTTTTGCAAAAGTATCTGTTTTAGATTGCCCCAGAAGAATAGAAAAACTTCATTCAACACACAAATGACGTAATTAGCGTGGCCTGGACAATTTAGCGACGAGTAGAAAATAATATATATTTTAGTGTACGATTTATAAGCATTTGCGAGTTTTTCAGGAATAAAATAGCAGTCGTTGTGTCTCATAACTGAGTTTCATTTTATGGTGCCAATCTACTCTATTTTGTTTAAGTTACTTCGGGATAATCTGTGACAGTTTAGTTAGTTTGGGTTATAACTGCGTTACTGCAAACCCAAATACAACATGCTATATCACACATTAGTTTGTCATTCATTCAATGTTTTACAAATGACGTGTCATGCTTTTAAAATAACAAATATGTAAATAAGTTGGAACTAAGCCACAAAAGGCGATATTTAGAGGTCCATAATAAGCATAAGCGGCATATAAAAACAATACATTTTTTTGAACTTAAACATGGTATATTTAACCTTTTTTTTATTAACCTGAACATGCTTAAAAATTGAACTTGTGTAATTTCTGTGAAATTATTAACATAAGACTGACATAACTATGTTAAAATCATCAAAGTGCATGTTTTGTACGTTGTTTCTATAGGTTTTTGAACTATCATGTTTAGTGTAAAAGGTTTTTTAAACTGGCTCCTTTTTGTTTGTAGATAACCTTATATTTGTAAATTTTTCAAAAGTTCCGACGGCGACGCCCTTTTTGCTGAAGAACTGATATTTGAAATGTAATCGCTTTGTATTGAGAGGTACTTACGAGCCGTATACCTTGCTACAAACAAAATTATCGAAATAAGCAGTATATCTGATATCTAAATTATATTATTATATTATATATTTTATTATAAAATATATGTTTTTAGGGGAAAATTTGGTAGATGCTTCAATTCGCGAGGTCTTCGAAGAAACTGGAATTCAAGCTGAATTTCAATCTCTACTAACTTTAAGGCAAGCGCATGGTGGCATGTTTGGCTGTTCCGATATTTATGTTGTAGTAAACTTAAAGGCTCTGGGTGAAGATATTCAAAAATGTGAAAGGGAAATTGCTGAATGTCAATGGATGGACATCGAAGAATATTTGAAACATCCGCAAGTACACGAATTAAACCGGTGTGTATCCAAACAATAAATAGTAAACATTTTCCACATTTTCTAGAAAAGTTGACCCTGATTTTACCCGAATGAGCGATAGCCGAGCGTGCGCCGAACGCGCCAAAAGAACTAAAACAGAGTTTTATCCACAATACCGTCGACGCGCATTTCGCTAACCATGTTGGAAGCATCATGAGATGATTAAAAGAGTTTTAATCATCTCCCGGTGATGCTAACATGGTTAGCGAAACGCGCTTCGAGTGCAAAGTTCTGTTTCGGTATTGTGGATAAAACTCTGTTTTAGTGCATTTTGCCGAAGTTTCTAAACCCCAGCATAGTGCCAAAACAAATTTTGACAGCAGAAATTAAAAATTCAAGTATTTTTATACAGGTTGGTGATTGGTTAAGGATTGTTTGTTCTAGATGTTTGGGAAAAAATTCTGTCATGGATTCAAGCAAAAAAATCAAAAATATTTTGGGTTATTAAGGTTGACGCAAGATAGTGCAATCGGCCATTTCAATTTAAAATACAGGGTATGGAGCAACCAAGATGGGGTGGACAATTGTGAGTAAACGGTGAGGAATGTCGACAAAATATTTTTTGAATGTTGTTGATAGTCAAATACCCTATGTTTTAAAAATATAGCCATAATACAGGGTGGTCCGAAAAAGTCGTGGCGAACCAAACTTGTAATTTTTTAAATGGAACACCCGATATATAATTATCCCAATTTATTCTCATCTTTGTTGCGATTACTTTGATACAAGGTTTATTAGGTCTAAAACGCAGTTAAATTTAAACAAATGGTCACAGTTCGGTCATTTTTTAAACAACATTTGAAACAGGTACAGAAAATCCAAATATTGCATGAAACGTATCATATCCTTTAATAAAATAATTGCTTGCAATTTAAAATGATTCATTGTTACACAGGGTGACCAAGTTTTGCAAATACACTCTGGGCTTATTTGTTTTAAATGGAACACCAAGTATATTTTGTTTTCATGTTAAAGATAAACTAGCTTTAAAAAATACCATACATGATACTTCTCTCACCAATAGTTTTGTAGTCAAATAGCACTGAAAATAAAGTTTCTGCATTCTAATATGATTATGTTGATTTTAAGTTGGTTATTATGGGATATCTAAAATTAGCAAGCCATGACACCATCATAAATGAAACAAAAGATTTACGCATTTGTCAAAATTGCAAATTAATATCATTCACTTGTATTCGTTGATAGCAGCTATTATTTTACGATAAATTATTTAGAAAAAATGACTGAGTATTCCAGAAATGGTTAATATGATTTTTTAATTGGATGGCCAAAAAAATCCATTATTGGCAAGTAGGGTATATGCCGCACGATATCCGGATAACGAAAAAATACCAAGACCCAAAGCTTTCCCAAGTTTATTAGAGATATTTCAAGAAACCGGAAATGTTGCTTTTAGTAAACATAAAATAATTAATAAACTAGTTATAAATGAAGGCAATTGTTTGACAGAGTTACTAACAGTGCAAGAAAATCCTGGTAGTGAACGCACCAGTATTAAAAGGATTCTGAAACAACATAAATATCATGCATACCACATAGAGTTGCACCAAGAACTGCACGATCGTGATTAGGCTCAAAGGCAGGGATTTTCAGTTTTATTTCTAAATATGATTTGGGATGATCCAGGCCTTGTGGATAATGTGCTGTTTTCGGATGAAGCAACTTTCAAAAGTAACGGCTTGGTTAATAATTATTATTCGACCGAAAATCCACACTGGATTCGACAGGTGGACCATTAAAATAAATGGTCAATTAATGTTTGAGGTGGAATAATTGGCTCCTATACAATAAGAACACTTAACAGGGGAGGTATATTTAAATTTTTTAAGAACCTAGTTGCCAATATTGCTTGAAGATTTAGCTCTAGCAGTGAGGGAAACTTTATGGTTTCAACATGATGGAGCACCCCCGCATTATCATGGGAATATAAAAACGTATCTCAATAATTGGAAGACAGATCGTTGGATCGGGCGAGGTGGACCAGTTAAGTGGCCAGCCAGAGGTCACTCGACTTAACACCACTAGACTTTTTTCTATGGGGCCATGTTAAAGAAGAAGTCTATAAAGAGATTTCAACAACAGTGGAAGATATGAAGACGAGATAGGAAACAGTTTTCGCAATATTTCAGAACAGATTTTGAGAAATGTGAAACTTTCATTTATGGATAGACTAGAAATATGCCTTCAGCAAAATGGTGGTTTATTTGAACACGTTATTTGATTTGTTTTGTTTGTTTTTCATTATTAAATTAGAATTATAAGTAAGTACCTACACTCCTGTTTTTGCTTAATTAATTTTCTTATACTGTTAGTAGCATTGATAATTGATTTGTTTGAAACTGGTTTATTAATTTACTTTATGTTTCCTAAAAACAATAATTTCCTGTTTCTTGAAATTTTTCTAATAAACATGTAAAAGTTTCGGGTCTCAAGTTTTCTTAACTCATGATTATTAGGCAATCCACACTTAACTTTTCAATAATGGATTATATTTATTATGCTGTAGTAGCTTTCACAAATTCGTAAATCTTCTGTTTCATTTATGATGGTGTTATGCATACTAATATTAGATATTCAATAATAATCAACTTAAAATCGGCATAATCGTATTAGAATGCAGAAACTTTATTTTCAGTGCCATATTACTACAAAACTATTGGTCAGAGAAGTATCATGTATGGTATTTTTTGAAAGTTAGAAATGTTATTTTTAACGGGGTGTTCTATTAAGAAATATGAACCCAGGGTGTATTTTCAAAACCTGGCCACCCTGTATAACAATGAATAATTTTAAACAAATTGCAAGCGATTATTGTATTCAAGAGTATGATACGTTTCATGGAATATTTGGGGTTTCTGTACCTGTTTCAAATGTCAAAAACGACCGAACTGTGAGCATTTTTCAACTTTAAACGCGTCCCATTTCCTTACTATAAGTTTAGCCCTAATAAACCTTATATCAAAGTGATCACAACCAAGTGGAGAATAAATTGGGATAATTATATACGTGTTCCATTTAAAAATTACAAGTTTGATTCGCCACGACTTTTTCGGACCACCCTGTATTATGGCTATATTCTTAAAACATATCGTCTTTGACTATAAACAACATACACAATTATTTTTCGAAATTCCTCATTGTTTACTCACAATCGTCCACCCCATCTTGGTTGCACCAACCTGTATATTTTTACCTCCACATTCTATCCTGGAAAAGTAGGCAACAAATTATTTCATTAGAAGCTACTAGCCTTTATCAACTACTTCTTTTAAGAACATGTTTTCGTAGCTTCTGTTGTAAAGTAATGGGGGATACGTATTCCTTTCCGCACAAGAATCGCTATAAACTCAGAGTGCTTTAACTGATTTTGTCGTCGAATAAGTTAATTAAAATAGACTGCAGCGTTGTAAACGCTACCAAACCCAGAACTATAGTTTCTTCCCTTTCACTGGTAGATTTATGTGGTTGATATTCTCTTTACCTTACATTAGAACTTAATATACCAATTTTGAACTTAGAATCTATATCTTATAATTTAAAATATTACCTTTCATGCTTTGGGATATCTGGGAACGTAACCAACCGGTATCGCCGGTACAGCTCCGAAGTATTCTGTGGTCATCTCTCATTTTCGATCGTTCTCTTGACGGATGTTAAGGATGTCTTTTAGCAACGTGGTCATTGATGACGCGTGGTCTTCCCCTTCGATGAAGGTGTAGGGGGAGAAAATAAAAAAATTTTAAATCGAGATATCGTTATGGTTTTGACTATCAGGTTCAGTATTCTTAATAATTTATTATGATTTAAGTTGGCGAGCACCCTGCCTTCAATAGTTTTACGTATTATCGGCAATATCGTCCCATAAAAGTATTTTATGTAAACTAAGGTTACCTTTTTCAAAAGGCATGTTATATTGGTTATATAAAATTGTTTATAATTGAAGTAGTCCCCTTCATTGGCCCGGTACTTCGCTAGCCCAAGGGTTCATTCCTGCCAGTTTTAGACCCCATTTTGTCGCGCTGATGTTGACCCACATGGCGCGAAGCATTAGTTGGGGGCCAAGCGGTGAGCTAAGTAGCCGTATGAGTGAGGGAATATCCATCAACCACTGCCAGTGAATTCCACCTCCCGTATGACCTTCATATGAAAATGACATACAAGTAGGCCATATAATTACTTATCTCTATCGAAAGTACCTTTAAATGCTTTTTTTTTGCTTTTTATCTTATCTATTACCGTTTCTTACCGTTATTGGATTAATTAATACCGGATTTCTTCATTATCATATACGATGTTATCTTGGTTAGCAAATGTTTTGGCAATATTTTTGTAATTATCTGATTTACTTTTTTGTATTAAGTACATTTACTTAAATGCTACGCACCTGTAATTTACTGTTAGCCTTATGGTAGTAGACCGTCTTACTTAACTATAACTTTAGGTTTTGTCTATAAGCAGGTTACCGAATTGAGCACACTTCGATTTTCTCTCTATGTCTTCGTTGAATATATATTCTTCACAGGTTAATTTAATTTGATTTAATAGATTTTTAACGGTTTATTTGCCCATTGATATTATCGCTGTAATGGGATTAATCTATAATTAATTTTTTAATTAAGGGATAAGAATATTTATAAAATAGGAACTAGGCAGTATTAATGTTTTAAATAATTTTATTATTATTTTAAATATGGTATCATAATCTCAATTAAGTTTGAGCCCTAATAAATTTTCATGTTTTTGATATGCTGAAGTCAAGGTCAAGTTGAGTTTATGCATTTTCTTTTCAGGTTTCTCAACATTTTTAGATAGGGCATTTTTCTAAATTTTACTACCTTAATTTTAATGCTTAAAAATCATTAATATATTCTTATTAGAAAATTTAGTGGTGACTTCGCCCAACTGTCTACTCTACAATCCACACCTATAAATATTAACACCGCTAAGTGAATCAAGCTTATGGACCGGTTGTTAAGCAATTAACTAATCGCGTTAAAAGATTTAAAAATAAAATATTTTTATGTAAATCTCAGACCGTTATCATTTACCGTTTCACAGATATCTTCATTTAAAAAATAAAATATGAGTTTCGATGTACCCGACATAGATACAACTTTTCTAGTCATGGTAACTATAGTAACACATTATTTTCACATATATCTGGCAAGAGTAGATATTTTAGCTGATATGCACAGTTCTATGACTGCTCTGATTTATTTTTATTACCACGAGTTGTTAGTGAGACAAATTGTTGCGATTTTCTTCACCTCAGTTTTATTAAGAATTCTGCAACCGTGAGATTACTTGATGAGGTTCTAGCATCGAAACTAAATTGTTCACCACGGATCTTGCTTTTTAGGAAAAACTTTTATTATCTGTCAAAGAATACAATGATATTAATCAACGTCAAAAAATTATGTCAACCCTTTTAACCTAATATATTAATGTCATTAATAGCAGAACTCTTCCATTCTTATTGGATTGACAGTAACGTTACAATTCCTAAATAAGGCCGCTTGAGCTCCGGCGCCAGGGTGTAAATTGCACAAGTGCTAATTTAGTAACCCTAAAGAAGCGAAAAAATTAAAAGAACTTGAAAATGCTTAACAACAAGATATTAAAAATGAAAATAATTATGAATGCAATTCTAACAGCACTATGTTAAGTTTTCATAAGGTGAAAAGAATAATGCCATAATGCTTAATTGCTGATGATGGTTAGCGGACCACGCTTCGAGTGCAAAAATTCTGTTTCGGTATTGTGGATAAAACTGTGTTCTAGTGTATTTATTGTGTTTATTTAACAATTTAAGATAGCTTGTTTTTTTTTTAGGTTTTTTGTGAACAAGCTTTTACATCACCAAAAGCATAATTTAAAAATCGATTGCCACCATGGTATTCACCAATTATTGCAAAAGCCTTACACCGTTTATTCAGTTGTTAAAACTGACGATGTCGATGAGTGTTCAAAGATACCGTTTTCATCCGTAGCTGTGGAAAGCAGTAAGTCTAGCTAGTATTTCGACAATAATGTAAATAATTAATTATGATGTACATATTTTTCAATATTTGTTATAAGTGAATTGTTTACTAGTTAAATAAATGAACGTTTTTAAAAATTCTTTTTTGTATTACAAATAGGACGGTAGGTAATCAGTAATGACACGTCTTGCAGAGAGAATATAGGAATTGAATAATATTCGCCAAAATTGCTTCAAATATAATTATAATTTCATTCGTAGATAAGACATTTGATACTGTACTTTTATCGGGTCCATACCGGAAGAGTATTTGTATGTAATCTTATTATTATGAATAATTCTTATTGTAATCCTGGAATTTAGCGTTGTGGCTCTCCATTTTGAAGCTCTTTAGTAGTTGTGTAATCTGAGGATCATCAGTGCCAAGCTGGCCGAGGAATATTTATTGATTTCTTCTCTCATAAGAACATATTATGAATGCAATATCGTGGTCGGTAGTTCAATAATCGTATTTTGTCATGTTACTGAAGCAATTATGTACTATATTTATATTCAAATATTTCATTTACCTGGTAAGTTTTAATTTAAAATAAGTGCTGCATATTCCGCTGTTGAAAACCAGCAGACCATTGTAATTAATAGAAATTTTAGCAAAAAAGGAGGCGTAGGTACTGAAAAAAAACAGGTCTTATTTTACAAATGGACAAACAATTTTTATGAAAATTAAATTTCGCTGGTACAAACTTTACATTGTCCATGAGTTAACAGAAGATCCTCCAGCTAAATGGATAATGTGGCATTTTATTCCGAGTCTATATTTCAGTGACGAATGCATACTCTTTGTAAATGGGGTTGATCATCAGAATGCCAGATGCTGCGCATATGTTTCGTGAAATTAATTACTAAGTTTCCAAAAAACTAAATGTGCTGGTTTCACCATTTAATGTCACTTTTTTTTAATTTTAAAGAGAGCGTCCTCTTCCTTGGATTGAATGCTAGCAGATTCCCCTGATGGGGAGATCAAGAGTTATCACCAATCGGCTTAAATATCAGAAGATTTTTAGCATTTTTTAAAATAGTTGGTTCATTTTATAGTCACCTATGGTTTTGTATTGTATAAATACATCTCTCAGGAAACAATGATCTCTCATATCCTTAAGAGTAATAATATTTTCAACCAACTCACCCTGCTTTGATCCGTTCATGCAATAAATATTTCCTTAGAAAAAAACTGCTGATAATTTTTAATTGCACATAACGTGGAAAATTTATAATCTGCATAATGCCATCTTAAATATTGAAGGTAACCAAATCTGTGTATGCATTGGTGATTTCAAAAACTTTGTGGAACCATATGTGTTTATCAAATGCAATATTTGCTTAACAGGACCGCGCACACTGTAGAAGAATTTGTGCTGATTACCTAAAGACTCCCAGGCGCTACACCCAGTAATTAAATATGGCATTATAATTGTCATCTTGTCAAAGTCAGTTTAAAGCCTGACAATCTGCAAGAGCTTTTTACTGTTTTATTGTATTTGCTAACCATTTTCATTTTTAGTTTTTTGCTTTTCTTGAAAACGGTGTCCGAATAGACACCGAATCGACGAAACTAGGTACACATTTCATTAGGGTCACTAAACTTGCACTTGTGCAGTTTACATCCTTGAGCCGGGGCCGAAGTGGCTCTATAACAATCCAAACAAAATTTCAATCATTTGTGGAGCCAAAGGCAATCAATTCCAGGGTAAGAATAAAATTGTCAATTTTTTTGACTTAGAAAGAGTTAATAGTAATTTTACTTGTATTGCCTATACTAACTTATGGTATATTTCAATAGGTTGAACGAAAATTATAACTGATAAAACATTAAAATGTAATAAAAACAGCTACGCAATATTAAATGTTTTAATCAAAACGTACATAATTTTTCAAAAATCGAATAAAAACGGTTTGTTCCATTTAACAACCACCCTATTCATAGCGTAAGTGGTTCAGATATTTTTTTTTGTAAGATTGAAATATATCGATTGGCTATTTTGATAGTTTTCAAAAATACAAGGAAGGTCAAAAATAAGCCCCTGTTCAGTCCTCGTTGGATGACTCTGTACCTATAATTTTCCTGCTTAAAAACTTCTGAAAAGAACTCTGAAGAGCTCTTCCCAAGACTGAAATACATCATGTATTAGATGTGGCTTAGGCACTAAGAAATAAGTAAGAATATTATCACACATTGTTTTGTTGATATTTTGAAACAACGGTAACACCTCTAGCTCTTATTGAAAAGAACAGAGCAATCTACTGCTTGTCTTTGATGAACCCTCTTAGGAAGCAAATTGAGTCAGAAGATTGCATTAGTTTGGGTAAGTTCATAGTTGGACTTGTTAACTAGAGCAGCCTCGTACATCTTGAATACCTTGATAATATTTTGTCTGGGTTAAAGAAACACTTATAGGCTTTGCTACCAACAATTTGTCAACTTATATTTATTAGGCAATCATATACACATCAATTTTAAGTGGATTCAATAATATATAAGTATACTTATTTTTTTTCTCTTTCTACTATTATCATAATGTATACATCTTTCTTAGCGTAATATTTAAATATAAGAATACAGTGCTTAAACTTCAATAGACACGTCATAAAATATATATAATATACTTTATATGATTAATAAACTAAAAAAACTCTTCAAAGTTTTTCTACTATCACATTTTTGTTTGGAACTTTCCAAGATTCTATCTATTACCTAACATACCAAAAGATACAATTCATGGACATCTATAAGTATTCGTTGAATGTAATGATAATAGTGTGCACCTGAGAGTATCAGATAAAATTATATCCCTTTAGATGTCAAGTTTTTTACAAACTGAAGTCTATTCATATATTGTTAATATGGGTTAGAAAACACCTTTTCTTAAATGCTTTATTTTAATTAAATTTAAAATTTAAGTAGGTATAGTATTATTTTGATTCTAATTTTTTCTCAGTTTGTGCTCATTAAACATTCCCAGCCATTTTATTTGTAAAAAGTGCATGAAACATTGTTGATATGACATTAGATATCCATCCCTTATATAATAAATCTTTTGGTATATTTTCCATCTCACCGTAAAATAACTTGAGCTTTGAAAACTGAGTATTCCCGCCATACCGGTCAACTGGTTTACTACTTCAGGTAACTTCACAACGTATGTTTCATTAGACTAAATTTTTGTCTAATATGAACTACAATATTGTTTTAGCTATAATTAAAAATACCCTATACGAAACCCCATTATATACAGGTTTGGGTTTGCACAAATGGTACCTTTCAAATAATCTCGTTAACTAACTGCGCTGCTTTAAATATTTTATATAAAAAAAAGCAAAAACAATTTCACATATAAAAATAAATAAATTTTTCTTTTTTACAATATTTTATTATTTTTTTAAACAAAATATATTAGGAAGCATTAGCCACTAATAATAACAATTTCTCTTGTACCTTATCGACGTTCGGCATTATTGGTTATATTTAGCCAAATCTTTTTTAATATTTGTATATTATTTTACGGCAGGTTCGAAATACCTATATTTTATATACAATCTTCCAAAAGCATTATTTTCGAAAGATTGGCATTTGAAAATTGACATTTTTTAGGCATTGATTAGTTACAAAGTTCGATATTCTGTGCGACAATTCAATATACATATGCCATATCGTGAAAATATGTCCAGAATGCACAGGCCTAATACTTAATATGTAGGACATTCATGTTTAAAAGGGCAAGTTTACATTATAATTATCAATTCGATTCGCGGTTGATTTAATTGTTCAGAAACATTTCCTCGTGGTTTAGGAAAGACCGTACTCTAATTTTAACTTTTCTATTACTCTTGAAATGTATTGATACAAATAATATAACCGAAAACAAATATGTATATTTTGCTTTAATTCTGGTACAATTTTGTAGTAAGTTAATTTAGGGTTCAAACTACATGGCCAACTAATCTGAATATTTTGCAAGGCAGCAGTATTAAACGTTTTTCTGACCTTACGAACTGATATGATTTATCTTATTTAAAGTGGCTAAAATATCTCCTAATATTCGATTCAATTTTATAGATATACGATGATATTTTATTTACATTACATTAATAGCTTACATTTTATAAAAATGACTTAATGTTTATCGCACGGATTCCGTTCAAAAACGAAATAGTAAATAAATCCTCTAAAAACTTTCCTTGTAATAAATTTTAGGCTATAAATTTCAAACCATATATTCATAAAAATATATTTCATTTAGTCTATTTCTCTGCTTCTAGTTCAGACTTTAGTTTTTTTTTTCAGATTTGGCAAGGAATTTTCATGTGATTTTTCTTAAGATCTGGGTACGGTTACATCGAAAGAATCATACGTACTTAAGCAAGTGTTTTTATAATCCTAACATAATAGGTACTTAAAACATATCGTCTTAAGCTTTATGCAATAACTGCACGGTCTTTTTCTTTCAGCTTAAGTGTGACTAAGATGTAAGCGTACTCATTGTGCGATATGACTTAGAATGGTCCATAGAAAAAGTTATATATGTTTAATGACACTGGAATACAACGCATTGCATATGTCATGGTATATAAAAGAAACGGATCCTCTTTTCTCGGGTAGACTGAAGTTTAAAATATTTGGAGCTAGGTTTGATTGTTAAAAAAAATTACATGTATGAAGAATCGCCTGTGCTTGATCAAACAGATATCGATGAGGTCCCACTTGACTGAGGTTGTCTGTGTTTCTAGAATCATTTCTAAATGTGAAATCTAATCTTTATTGATGTTGCATATGAAGAGGTATTGATAAGTAAATATTCTTATCTTTTCTAGTAAACAACCGCATATCTTTACAATGTAAACCGTAAAGTAGATAGAACGCGGTCAGTGGTCTAAAAGAAAAACGTTGCAATAATATCTAATTGTCGTGTGGCTCGTATATTAGCTAAACAAGGAATTTTTTCTATGGGGAATTTGTCAAAGAATGTATGATAGAAGTAGGCACAGGAAATATGCCTTGGTAAAAGATTAAAAGTATTTTTGCACTATATTACTGGAGGATCGAAAATATTGGAAGTAATATCATTTCTCAGCTGAACCCAAAATTAAAGCAAATTGGGTGATTTTCTTTCGAGCTTAACACAACTGCGGATGTGCAGATACAGCACACTTATTGTTTGTTCGAGGTGTGGATAAATAGTTTAATATCACTGAAGAACTTATTGTTCTCCATAGTAGAGATGGAACTACTAAAGGAGAAGATATATTTAAAGAAGTTGAAAAATTGATACGTGAGTACCTCTAATGTGGACTGGACAAAATTTAAGAGACCACCCATGGAAGAGAATTTACGATCAGACAAAAAATGGCATTGGTTGGATAAATAATTAAAGCCAGAACCAATGTCAGTTAGCCATTGCTAATGTCATGCTTTTCTAGTTGAAATTTTGTTTATCATATCGATTCTGTTCGTTCCGCAGAGTGTTGTTACGATTCTCCGAACGAAGAAGTGGCATTGAGATTTTCCTAAATGAAACAAGAAACCACTCTTTAGCTTTACTGTCAAACAGTGATTGGATATGGAAGTTGACATTTTGACCAACATAACCGAGGACACGAATGGACTAAAATTGAATCTTTAAGGGAAGGAAGGTGGAGGAGCGTTTTACATTCTAGCCGTATTAAATTAAATGCAGTTCATCACATTATTTGCTCGAATAAGCATGAACTCCAGGGTACATAGACTGTTTAATCGTTTTTATATTATGGCTCTACTTGTGTGTTGACAGACAATGTTTTATAAATTATGTAACTGTCTGAAAGTGAATGTCATTTTAACAAATTGTTTCATTTTAGGAAAATGAATATGCTTGATAAAGCTCAGTAGTATGAGAAACGTCGCTATGTGACACGAGCTATGAGGTTCCAAAAGGTTGCTCTATTGTCTTTGAAAGATGGCTGTTTAAAGTAACTTAAAGCTATTAGGTGATATTATATCTGGGGTCCTTCAAAGAACAAGGAAATTTTTATTTTCAATTTTATTTTTAGCTAAAACAAGTCTTCTGTTCAAAAAAACTTAATGGGTTAACGTTATTATCTTTTTTTTATTAAAGAGACAGAAACAATTCTGTACAACTTCATGCATACATATACATAATTTAGTTAGTATTGTTTTTATTAAAAATTAAATCTTTTGCTTTGTCCTGTTCATAATATAGACATTTCAATGTTTATCAAAAACTTACATAAATAAGTAGAGATACGGTAGCATAAATCATAAAAAGGAAATTAAAGTATCGGAACCAACAAATCTTTGAGTCACCCTGTATAATTTATTTTGTTTTCGAGTACACTTATCTGCTTACTTTACGTGTACCGTTAAAAATGAAGGTTTTACAAAATTGTTTCAGTATCTTTAATAAAAAAAAGATAACAACGTTTCTCCATTAAGGTTTTTTCCAACAGAAGACTTGTTTTAGCTAAAAATGGAATTGAAAATTAAGATTCGGACTTCTGCGTTAAACGCGACCATCCAACTTAAAAAAAAAATTAAATGCTCTTTGAAGGACATATTGGGGGATGATGTTCCTATTAAAAAAAAGACTCTACGTTAGGGCCTTTAAAAGAATCAGAAAAAATATAGAGCTGCGCAACGACTTAAAATATCGAAGAATCGGTTTAAAAATAATGCCAGAAATAATTAACATATCAAATGAATATGTATTTCATGTCTTGTAAGGAATTGGATATTAGAAATGTATTAGCAAAAGGAATAGGAAAAATGATAGCGGCTAATCTCAGATCGATCTGCAGCTGACTTGACTGCATGTATAGGTGAAAAGCCATTATGTTGAATATTATTACTACTACATATTATTCGTAGATATTTCCTTCCGAACTGCATCGGAAACTTTATCAATACCTCCATGTAGAAATCGATAAATGATATACTTTAAATAAGATCCCAGTCACCTGACTCAACATTTAAGATGTAGAATGTAATTAATCTTATATATAGAAGAAAAACATCTAGTATAATATTTTTGAATTGTGGCGCTGACGTCTATATCTCTGGATTGTACTTGCTTTTCCCTTCCCTGTCAATAAAAAATATATAATAACGTTTCTTTTGTGCTTTAGCATTAATAAGTAAATAGATATAAATATAATTTTGATTGTGCATATTTATATTCACATTCTAGATTCTTTATTAATATTAATAGAAATGTGATATATCATTTCTTAAAATTGGACATGCAATTTGATACATTTCTATAGACTTGATTTCTTGCCGTAATCTTATAATAATCCTCATCTGAGATATATGGGAAATCAATCCAACTCCAAAAATGCTTTGCCACTTTACCAGAATAGTGATGAGGCTTCCGTTCTATTTTACACATATATACCCTGTTTAATACAAAACCCCAAAAAAAACATGTCGCTCTTAGATAAACATATACTCTTCAAATATACATTAGGCGCTTTAAACTTTGACACATATAGCATTCTTATCCATCTAAATTGACCTATCTAGTTAGTAACTATAATCTACCCCTAAATGGAATGGTCTTTTTTGAATCATTAAGTATATAACCTGGAATGTCTGGATAGAAATACTACAATTTGGAATGCAGTTAACATTAATGAACTCCCAAATAAAGAAGGAAAAATAAAATACTCTTGATCATCTTATCAGAATAAGCTAGCAAGTTTGTTCTTCATAGATACGACAAGTTTGTTATTCTGAATAGAATCCATCATATACAATTTGGTGTCTGACAGCCTTGTTCTTAAGGTTTCTATCAATGTATAATGTGTTCCCCCATTGATGCTTACTATATTTATTTTAATTGACTGTTGTCTGTTAGAAAAATCAAAAAAAATTACTAATGCGTTAGAAATAGCCTTTAAAAATAAAAAAGCATTTTATGATTTATGATTTTTTGTCCACGAAAGTTCTGTTTCGGTATTGTGGATAAAATTCTGTTTTAGCACGAATGTTACATGTAGCCCCATTTTTTTCATATTTGAAACCTGCATCGAGGATTGATTAAAAGCTGCTTTATTCATATATTTTTCGATCTGTTTTATGACAGATCTTTCATGTATGTAAATATGGAACGTAAACTTTTGAATTAGATAAATGAAAAAGATTGGCTTTGCTGCCATTTGGTGAGATCACCCTTTCTTCATTTAACCTGGCTTTAAAGTAGGTAATTATTGTTAGCTACGTGATAAATCGATCTGAGTTTAATTTGGTGGTGCATTAGCTATATACCAATCATTATTATAGAACCGAATTCAATTTTCCAGTTTGTTGTCTTATGTTATTGGCAGCTGCAAACTATAGAGCATATACTGGGCATACTAAAATAGGTATTAAAGTTTTGTTATTTCGTTCTTTATTTTGGTTCATATGAAATAATTGTTAACCACATGCAGATTCAATTGATATGGTTCACTCAATATTTACCACTTTTAAAGAGGATCACAATAAATCCGGCATCATTTACTAGTAAAAAATTTGTTTTCTTGTCGATACAATGACTCCTTTATTCATTAGGCAAACTTATGTTATAAGAGAGAATAATGCTGATTTTGGACGCTAACAGGATTTTTTTTTGTCATGTAGTACTAGTTTGTGAGCCTCTTTAAATAAAAAAGCACGCTAGCTAAAACTACGTAGCAGTTTTGTTAAAAAAAATAATTACTGCTAATAATAGTCGTATATACTTGGAACCTATCAATGCTTTATATTAAGCATTATTAATTCGTGATTTATGTAGTAGTTCAGTTTACCATTGCGTCGTCGGGAAATGTTTCTAAATTTTGTTGGTACATGCTGTTGTTATTGGCCTCTTCTGCTGGCTCTACTTCTATGTTACTATCACTTTCAGCGTCTTGGAATCTGAAATTAAAATTATGAGAATTTAGTTTTTTCAGATACTTTTCATCTAATGTACAATATAGCTATATGAACAAATTTTCTGGTATTATCGTCAAATTTACTATGAGAGCTACAACTTTGGAAAATTACATTGAAACTGTATGTTATTTAGCTGATTTTGCCTATATGTCTTGGTTGGAACTTAGTTCGCAGTTTTTTAGTCAGTGAGTACTTTTTACTATCGTTTGGTCTGGTAATCTTAGTTTGGATTCAAAGTCAATGCACATTTTTGAAGCATCGATTCACTTGATTTTGTCTAAATTAGGTAATGTTGGGCTTTTTGATGATATGCATGTACGAAATTCCCGTCGTAACGGCATACACTAATAGCAGCCTTTTCAAATCGTACCTACCAAGTAGGTGTGGCACTATTGTATCTTGATTTTTATGACTAATGCGAGTACGTGAATATTGTGAATGATACAAACTGAATTTGTTTCATTTAAATATATTAAACACTAACGAAGCCAATTTATAATTTTTTATTGGAGAATTTGGTTCACCTAACGATCGACACGCTAATTAGTGTAATTTTGTGAATTAGACATTAGTGTCTTAAGGCAAAAGGCATGTAGTCTAGCCAACACACATTATTACCAAAATTATCTTGTGTATCTCTTACATTTATGAGCGAAATTTATAAATAAGCAGAACTGGTCTTTGGTCAAGCCAATAAGCTCCCATTAGGGATACTTTTATAGTTTTATAGTAACACTTAATCGCTTTTATGGGTTATAAAGCGCCTGTGGGGTGTTAATATTCGAATAAAACTAAGCACTTGTTATTGTTACTTTTTATCTATATCACAACGTTATTGGTGTTATTAAGTTCGAATATAATTGTTTTACTGGTTTTTAACAGATACACGCGATCTCATAAACATGTTCTTGAATATTTTTATTTCGGATTAAATTTGTAAGTAAATAATATACTCTTCATTTCCACGGGAATTTGTTTTTATTCTAATTAAATCATATATTATATTATACCAGTATTATCATGTGACGTGTAGGTATTTGAGTAAACCGTAAAAAAATGTGTACGCAAAATTTTCTCTTTTTCTGAATTCTGGAAAAGCCCTAGGCCGATGGACATACGTACTTAAATTACTACAACAAAAGTAACCTTTAGTTACTCGAGCGATTTACTATAACACTGTTTTTGGCGCGGCGTGTTTTATACACACAAATAATTTCTAGTTTTTAGGCATAATTTGTTTGTGTATTTTATTTTATATATTAAATTATTTTAAAGGACATATATTTTTTTAAATTATCGAGAAAACAAAATTAAAATTAATAAAAAAGTAAGCAAAATAATCCGAATAACTTTGATAAATGTTTCATGAAATCTTCTAGGTGGTTGCTCCTGCATATTTTTGCATCACGCTCTTCAAAGCTATTCGCTTGTTTACTTGAACTAACTAACATCTTATTTGTAAAAGGTTGGAAATTCCTTAAATTTATTTCTTATATTCATTGCATAGCGAGTAAGATATGGCAATATTCTTGCTGGAAACTTTGACAAGCTAGATAACAACAAACTGGAAACTTTATTTTTCCATCGAAAAATATCTTCATGGACACCATTTTCATTATCATTTTAATTATCAATTTCATTTTCAATGCCAAATATTTCTAACTTTAAAGTCGTCTTCTTCAACTCCAATATTTTCGTATCAAACAACAGTTTCTGAGAAAGCTCTCATTTTATGCTCCGACAGTCATTGTGTATATATTTCAGTAGACCTGATATATTAGAGTTATTCGCAGTATATTTTATGCACCAAAACGACAATATTTCAAACTTGGCTCAATATAACACTCTGCCATGTACGCTGAATGGCGTGAAAGTAATACATTAACCAACAACGTACCAAACGTAGATTAGATGGGGATATTTGATGTTTAGCAACAGGCAAGCTTTTACGTTTGATTATTGCACACTGGTGTACAAAATACACCATCGCGAGTAAATAAGGATTAACTTTGGGTTGTAGACCTTCTTCATGCCATTTACAGAAGTGATAATATTCCATATACTGGAACTCGGGAAGCTTTGTGTGGCATCTAGGTCCTGACAAAAAGATGCAGAGATTTGAACATCGATGCCTTTGCTTCGTTCATCGATTATTAGAAAACATTCAACATGCAAATATTTTCTTTAGGAGGTAATTTTTTGATGGTCTGACGTAGTAATGTAATGTAGTAATACTGAACAACATCATTGAGGTTGACAACACTGCTTGCGATCAATCGAGAAGTTTTTGTAAAAACTCCTACTAGCAGTCGCGGAGGTAAGTGCCCACGTGACTTTGAAGTTAAACATTTAAGGAACCAAAAAAAAGTTAGTCGCGAGCAACAAGAGCAACAATCTTGATGGGGATCTTGTGGTTGAGAACGATTGTGTCGAACGGGTATCAACCGTTAAATAACTTGTATCTCATGTTAATGAGAGCTGAGACATATCTCACGAAATACGTTGTTGGGTAGAGCAGGTTAGAAGGGCTCAAAAAATAAAAGAAGTCTTGACCAGTCGTGAATTTACGATAGGTCTGCGAGCTCGAATTCTGCGGTTTTACGTATTCACCATCTTATTACATGGCGATGTCTAAGCGCTTAAGCTAATATCTACCAGCTTTTGAAATGTGAACTTACTGCAACGAGAAAGAACCCGAGGTAATCAATACTATTTAAGCAACGTAGTCCTAGTCGGAGGATAACGTCCTGGCTGAAGAATATTCTATAGTAGTTCGAAATCAGTATCGGATCTTTCTTTAGACAAGCCACAAATAAGGTATGAGGTACGCTTCGCCTTTCGCGTAAAATGCACGTGAAGGAAAATATTTGCCAAATTAATGTCGTTAATGCTCTATTTGTATCTAAATGATAAAGGCTATTCCTGACTAATCTATAAGGCATAGTACATAAAACGCATAGGCACCTAGCTACCATTTTGTCAAATTAGAACGATCGAATATAAAACGGCCCAAAATGGCAGATCATACAAAATTCCTAGAATTTAATTGGCTATGTCGTGCTATGTATTAGCACTGCGTTACAGAAATTATTTTTCTGGTCGGGTTTACTGTTTTCAAACAAACATTCTCTTTGGAATAGGGACGGGCAAAATCAAAATAGGTTCGCCGCCGATGCTTTAAAAGCTAGACAATATACACTTAATTTAAATGAAAAAGTTGGATTGAATAGAATTTGCTTAAGGACAGTTATTGATGCAGTCTTGTATCCAAACAAGCAAGAGTTAACCTATGTATTTGTCTCGGTTTTTGTTCTTCAAGTAAGTACCTACACAAAAGTTTTGTTGCTAATATGATATGCATATATTTTATTTTTGATGTGTAAATATCTTACGCGGGGGTATGAGGGTAAATCTCGGCAATTGGGACGCAAATGTGTGGGCGGGGCAGACGTGTGGGGACGGAAATGTCTAAACCGATTCTAGCCGCTAGGGCGGTATTATATACAATTTTGACATTTAAAATCGTTTTAAACGGTTTTTAGACGATAAAACATATTTTAAATTAAGCGAACCGTCAAAAGTATTATTTATTAATTATTATATTCGCAGTGTAGTTGGATCCATAGCACAGCTTATTTTTAATGGACGGTTGAATTTAAAATGAATTTTCGCTTCAAAATCCACGACAAATTCGTCCGAAGCCACGGCTATCGTCCTAAAAAAGTCCGAATTTTCGTATTTTTATAAAATTTTGCCATTTAAAATCGTTTTTAAACGGATTTTAGACGATAAAAGAGCATATTATTATTTTAAATTAAACGAACTGTCAAAAGTATTATTCAGATGCCCAGACGTTTAAAACACTATTGAGTCATAGCCCTCTTCTAAAATTTGCAAAATTTGGTTATTGACTTTCCCAAATCAAAGAATGTCGGCCCAAGATGACTAGGTAAATAAGCTGATGTGTCCATATGTTGATGTTATTCCTGGTGGCATTAGACTTTCGTGTCGAATTTGTGCAGTGAATTAATCCACTCCGAAGCTGCCAGTTAGTAGGAGAATCCTAACTAATATTATAAATGCGAATATGTTTGACGCATAAACTGTTCCGATCATCGTGGAATTTTGTACAGATATTTTCAAGAGTATAGTAAAGAAAATTCCATGAACAAGTTAAAACGTACAGGCAACGGCCATATCACGTTGAAAATACCAGTTCTCGTCCGATCACTGAAATTAAACAACGTCGGGCGTGGTTAGTACTTGGATGGGTGACCGCTTGGGAACACATCGTGCTGCTGTCATTTTTTACAACCGATGTCGTTATAGGATATGTTTACACATCAGTGTATCGAGTACTAGCAGACTCGCTCAATTTTTTTTTGATGATTTACCTGAAGCTTACCGGTAATAATTATTAACAAATTGGGGCAGTTTGGGCGTGGTCCCCAAAAAATTTCCGACTGCGGCGCTTTTACCCCTATAACCCCATCACCACTTTTCAAAGCCGCGAGCCGCCACTGCTATATTGATAACTGAACTTATTAACAAATTATCCAAATTTGTTACCGATATCTTCTCGGAGCATTTTCGAAAGTATTTTGTTCTTAAAAGTTGTATGTCATTAATATTTAACGAGATTTCCGCTCGAAAAGCTTCTTCGATCATTTTTTCTGCATCAAGATAGCGCTCTTTCCCATTTTAAGTTGAATATAACTAGCAATTTAGTCTCATAGCCAAAACTGAATTCATTTAACGACTTCTTTGCAGATTTATCCCAATCTCAGTGCCATTAAAATGACAGTGACAATGATATAGTGGTAATATTAAAACTGCGCAATATTTATTGATCGCATTATTTCCAGTTTTTTTTATACTTCTGAAGACAATTTTCGTTACTTAAAAGCTATTCTATAAACAAGCATGTTTAACTTATCTAGGAGTTTCTTATTCCAATTTTCACCTGCTGCGGTAACTTATCCAATAGTGATAATTGCTCTATATTTGGAATACATTTCAATGTTCAACTCAACTTTTTAATTTTTTGTGTTACAGTTTTTTTACTACGTTTATAAACTAAGTGCTATAGCTGAAACTATTTTTATTACCACCATAAAAATGACATGCCTTGATCCCATTTTATAGTACCTACTCAAATTTCGATTCATTTTGCCAAAAAACATTCAGCCATTATGTTACAGAATACCCAAGTTTTATTTAAAAATACGGCATAAGTATCTAAATTTATTTTTTATCCGATCGGACGAAAAACTATACCTTTCCGATGTGTTTTCTCATCGCAAAAGTCATGATTCCAGTATATTGTATTCGGTGCTTGGCAACATGCAATAACTGTACGTACAACATTTCCGTCCTAGGCCGGGAATATAAAATTTCTGTCATATTTAAATACCTTGTTTGTCAGATCAGACCTTTATCAAAAGCAAGATTTAGCTCTTGCTAGTTACGTAATAAACTCCAAGCTCGCTCGATTCAAAACTTAATATTATGTTGCGTTTAAATAACACCGTTTTTATTTAGAGTAATATTTGGCTCTATTCTTATAAATACGTATTATAATTAATTCCGATCGGATAAAAAATAGTATGTGCAACTCGTAGGAAAAGCACATTCCTGGACTCCTGTGTTGCTGGCCTCGGCTGCGCCTCGTCCAGCAATTACCACAATCGTCCAGGAATGTTTTGCTTTTCCTCCTAGTTACACAATATATTATTTTTGTTGGAATTCAGAAATATAGCGTCGGATAGTTCCATTAAAAAGTTTTGATTAGGTAGTTCCTCATTTAAATTAAAAACCACTTAAATATATCCAGTTTCATGTTGATGAATCTCGATATTTTTGTGCCTGTTGTCAGATTATTTCGGTGTTTTCTGTACTTTTTCAACATGAAGTACATACACATCATAATATGAATATAGGTTCAGAATTCCTAATAATTTGGCAAAGAATCTATTGTTATAGGTTGTAAATCGTACAAGTTGTAACTAACTTACGTATAGTGTTTCTCCTCTCCTCTCATTTCACATATGACGTTCGTGAGGGCCATTATGTAATTTTTCGCTAACGTGAGAGTTTCTATTTTTGAGAGCTTTCTTTCCATTTTTATATGCGGTATTACTTCTCTAAGTTGCTAAAACAAAATTAATTAATTTACTACACCAAATAATGTAAATAATTTATTAATTTTACAATTGCCATAATGACAATGACAAAATCTATGTAAATAATCTCGTTCAAAACTGATTTAAGATTAGTTTTAATATTATGTATCTGGTCAGGTGAGGGAATAATATATTATGCAATGAGTATTTAATGATAGTTATCAAGACACAAGCATAATTCAATATATTTCTTATAGAAATTTTATTCTGTATATTGATACTATACAGAGTAGGTATCTGTGATTATTGCAGAAATTCGATACAAAACTCCCCAGTCTGTCGATTTTTTTTTAGTTGCAATTAAATTACGTAAACGCAAATAATGCGTTTCGTAATGAGAGTATTTCGACACCTATTTTTTTACACCTAACGTTGGCAACACAATAATTTTGACGTATCGACGTGATTATTATAGAATTCGATAAAGAAATCCCAGTCCTTCCATGTTTTATTTAAATTTCAATTAAATTATGTCAACACAAATGTGTTTCGTAATGAGAGTATTTCGAGACGTATTTTTTATACCTAACGTTGGAAACACAATTTTTGACGTATCATGGCTTCTTCACGTGAGTAAGTGATTTGAATGTGAAGAAAATAATGGAAACAAATTTATAAAGCACTCGTTTTATAAATAAAATTTTAATTTTAATTTGGTGTGGTGTAAAAATGGTAACATATTTATTATCAGCAAATGTTCCTCAATTATTATCATAGTGTTTACATTTTTTACTTCTAAAAGTGGGTGAAGTCCTCCACCACCGAAATGGGCATCATTATGAAAATTATGATATATTGGCAATATTTTCAGAATTATATATGCGCAGTAAAACCATTTTTTAAGAAATTTTAAAAAGTTGTAGTATGTAGTAATTTTCTTTTACTTATTTTTACAGAATGCCTGAAATGCTCACGTCCGATAAATAAGTGTTTACAGCGCTTTGTTACTGTTTTTAAACACACGAATAAAGTCATACTTATTTTTTTGCATCATGCGGTAAAAATAATAGTTAATTGAGAAACATAAATAAAACATGGTTGAGGCATCAAGATGTAAAAATGTTGGTGTTTTTATTCTAATAAATTGAACGTTATACCAAAAAGTTGTAATTCCCGCGCACGTGTTCAATGTTCAATCCTCTAATGCAAAGAACAATTTTCATATTAAGTTTGTAACTATTTTTCGTCATATCTAATGTTCAGACGATATTAGTAAATTATATATATTAAACGGAAATGTTAAGCCATAAATTTGATTTAAATATCAAATTTTAGTAATCTTTACTTAAATAAAATTTTAACTCGATTGTTATATAATAGCGGAAATGTAAATATGATTATCCAAAATAATTTGCATTTATAATATATGTGCAAATATTATATTATAAACAATGTGTGTATTCAGGTGTTAAGTAAGGTATAATGATCAAAAGTTTGTGAAAATGATCAAAATTTTATTTTAAGTTTATGCGTGTGATAGAGGCTGAGATTTTTTTGGAACTTCTATAAAGTTTTATTTTGTTTATGACATTTTTTATCATCCGCGTAAGATATTTCCTTTACCTCAAATGCATCGTTCAGCGAATGCATTCTCATTCTTTCTCTCTCATTACTTTCCAGTCTTCGTAAGTTTCTCTCTCTTGCACTAATACAGGTTTTCCGCCGCCTGTACGGTGCTGTTGTACTGGATGCGCTTCCACTAGATACACTCCCTGAAAATAAAAAAAAAATCGTTATCACTAACTTTGCTATTTAATAATAGTATTACAGGAACCTTAAAACATGACCTTGCGTTTTACGCACATTTCAGTGATCCACTTAATAATTATTGCATTCGGATATCTCATGTACCTCGTAGGCTATATACAAATAATATTTTTTTTAATGAGCCTAACCGTTTGCGGGATCGAAGAATTTTGGAACAAATTCACGAAGGTATGTGTGTTTTTCACTAATGTGAAAAGGGTTGGGGAATTGGAAGTTTTAATTTCGGAATGGTAGGCGATGATTGTTAATTCGAATTCGAGCTTAGTCGGCATAATTCAGCTCTATCAAGCTCGTAAGAAGTCAGAGGAATATCCTAATGTTCAAGCAATATACGGTTTTATTATAATTAATATGACGACTTCTTATCAGCGTCAGCGTTATATGTACTAAAGTATATTATTTGAACAGCCAAAATGTCAATCTTCATTATACAACTTTTGAAAGTTTTAATTGATACTACATAAGCCTCTCTTAAAAACATAATTATTTATTGCTGTTTCATAGTAGGTTATATAGAGAGAGTGTCATCAAATTGGGTATCAATTTTTTTATTGAATGGTTAAACTGAAATGTGACTTTCGCATAAATTTTCTCTTAATTAAGCGTGAAAACCACAAAAGCCAGTCCGGTGACATGTGTTCCTTGCTGATACCTACTTTTTCAAAAAAAAATCGAAAATTTTGCTTTGTGTGGGAATTCAGAAATATGTCATTAAAAAGGTTTTTTTGTACTACCGTGCGTAAAATACTCACTTTACGCACTCTCTAAGATTCGTAAAATAGGCCTTACTATTGTGCAGTGCGTAAAGTAAATCTGACATATTTTTTGACATTTAGGGCAGTGCGTAGAAGAATATATATTTTACGCACTAGTGCGTAAAGTAATTTTATAATATTTTTGTTTTTTCGTATATTTTTTGGTAGTAGAAAAAATTTTGTATGCTACTCATGTGTAAAGTAGCCTTTTTTATTTATGGGATTCCCATTCATAAAAAAGGTCACTTTACACACTTATTGCATAAATAACTATTTTCAATGTCGGTGTCTCAGCATAAAGTCATTTACCTCAACTCTAGTTTTTTTTGAGTTTTGATTTATTTTTTAATAAATTGATGTTCGAAGCCGAGTTTTTTTCTTGAAATTTTGCTGAACATCTTTTTCATATAAATGAAAATGGACTCAACTACGTTCTACTTTTTATATGCTGAATATTTTTAGAAATAAATAAACGCAGAAATGAAAATAGGGCAGATGTTTTAATTATTGTTTAGATTTTCGTGAAAAACTGAAGTTCCATACATAAATTGATATTACAATAATTACATATTCCCTCTCGAGCTACAAGGTATGGGGTTCTATTTTTTTTACAGAATTTGGAATTATGGCACTGAACTTGCTTTTCTAAATACTATTTTAGAATAAAATTTTAAAACCGTCCTATTTACATTTTTACTATCTATTATTCTTTCTGTTACTGTCTAATGTAATATAAAAATAGTTAAGGAGTACGATATATGGTAGAGAAATGTTTTCCACTTTCAAGTACTTATTATTTGGCTATTGCATACTAATCTATGTAGTTATAGGTCGTACGTTAAAAATCTGTAACTACAGCCTACACAGTAAGTGCTTATTACGTCATTCATTTTGACTTATTTGTATTTCATTTATACTAACTCAAACTTTAATTAAAATATTGTAGTTGTAGCGGTTATTATACGAGGTGGAAAAAACTTTAAATACAAAAGTTGTAGGGCTCATCTCAAATCGCCAGAAAATGTTCTAAAATGTATACCAGGATATCGCAAAGTTATTAAAAAACAAACATGGGAACTCTTTAATGGAGCACCCTGTATGTTAAAACAAAAATTAATAGCCTTTTTTTTAATTCAAAAATATATAATGTGTTGACATTTGATCTAGCTGTTTCAGGTCATATTCAACACTTGTGATTTTTCACAAAATATTTTATATAAAAAGAATTGGTAATTTTTTTGTTTTATTTTGATTATTGAAAATAAATAAATATATTAATAATATTATGTTATAATATACAGGAATAACATGTTAATTCTAGCTTATTTGTTGAATAAAAATAATAACTGCGATTTAATTAAACAAAATAATTACGTTTTTAAAATGCAAATGTTTCGAAAACGGCTAAGCCAAAAATCAACATATTATAATATATTTTTGAATTCAGAGAAATAACTATTAATTTTTGTTTTAATATATAGGATGTTCCATTAAAGATTTACAATGTTTGTGTTTTTTATCAGCTTTGCGATATCCTTGTATTATATTTTAGAACATTTTCTGGCGATTTAGGGTGATCCCTATACATTTTGTTATAGGAGTTTTTTCCACCTCGTATAATAACCGCGCTAGATGCAGTCTAAATATAAGGAATGACCCCATATAAAATACACATGCACTATTGCATACTACAGCACTCGTGGTATTAGCGTGATTAGATCTACTCGTGACTGTAATAACCCTCATATACCTCTTTAAATGTAAATAATTATTAATGAGGCTAGAAAGTGCATTACACCACACATGTGTTTAAAGTATTTTTCTATTTTGCATTCAAACTCACTCCATTTCGACACGCAAAAGGGTGTCGAAATGAGCCTCTTTTCGGCATTACTTTGACTGGTCGCTATGATATTAACAACATTTTGTTCAGTATCAAGGCCCACTACTAAATATTGCGACACTGCTTTAAATGGGATTTCTACTAATAAAGACCTAAAAAATGACAAGATGGCCGCACAACTGCTGATGAGACTAGAATAAATTAATGTATTGCATTAAAAAACCTGCAAAATAGAAAAAATAGTATAAAATACACGTTTTAAAAGAAATTTAGCGTACTCGCACGTTAGGAAACAACCCGGAAGCGGGTCGTTTCCTAATTTCATCCTCGTGCGAATAAATATGGGGTTTTAAAACTAAAGATCAGTTCACGCTCAAAAGTTATCGTGGCGCTTATGGAGAACGGCGTTGCCAAGTTAACGTATAGTTTCTAAAGTGAGCGTTGATCGTTAAGGCATACCTAGTCTTTCTCTCTCAAGTCACCGTCAATCGGGGGGTGAGAGAAATTTGACGTCACGGACGTACCGTGCGTTCAATTTATCTTGATAACATTTTGATTAGCTGTAACTTTTTTGTTTTTAAAGATATCAAGGTAAACAAATAAACAAAATGTAGGGTTGGTGCCCAAGTTTTTTTCTAAGTTACATATAAAACAAAACACTAACAATTTTCTGACATATAAGCCTACTTTATATATTTTTAAATGGTATATTACTACATTTTTGGACTCTCTAGAGAAATTTAAACACATTTCGTGTATAATATCCTATACCTATTTTTAGCTGTTTACGAAATATTGACAGTTGAAAGTCGGGCATTTTGACACATTGACAGGCTCTAAAATCTAAACCGCGCGACATGAAAAAAACGGTTTGCACATTCCTATCTTAGGCTTTCATAAGCTTTCGGATGACAGTAACTTTGAATTTAACCGGAGGTTTAAAAACTCGGTTAATTTTATCCGCGGGTTAAATTAAAAGTTACTGTCATTCGATAGCTTATCAAAACCTAAGATAGGAACGTGCAAACCGTTTTCTTTGATCTCGTGCGGTTTAGATTTTAGAGCCTGTCAAAGTGTCAAAATGCCCGACTTTCAACTGTCAATATGTCGTAAACAGCTAAAGATAGGTATATGATATTATACACGAAATGTGTTTAGATTTCTCTAGGGAGTCCAAAAATGTAGTAATATACCATTTAAAAAATATATAAAGTAGGCTTATATGTCAGAAAATTGTTAGTGTTTTGTTTTATATGTAACTTAGAATAAAACTTGGCCACCAACCCTACATTTTGTTTTTTTGTTTACCTTGATACCTTTAAAAACAAAAAAGTTACTGCTAATCAAAATGTTATCAAGATAAATTGAACGCACGGTACGTTAAGCTGTGCATGATAGGATATCGTATGAAATTCTCCATCTGTCAAAGTGTCAAATATATATTTATTTCCCAAGCCGTTTTCCTGTTAATACGGTTCAAACTGGTTTGAAAACATTTTATTTTATTGTCAAATAATGTCGTTGCGGTTGGTTTGTGTTGAACCGTATTCAAAAACAACCTCGACATGCATTTGAACCATTTCACTGTCTTTGTCTTGTATGCTTTTCGTTCGTTAGCCGTTGTCATATACACATATTATGATAGTAGTCGTCCGAAAAAGGTTAAAAGCATAGATCTTTTGGACATAAATAATAGAGAAATAAATTATTATTTTGGTCAACTAGCAGTGGAAGTAATGTTGATACTTTAGTTATCTTTTCTTTATTATATTATAATATCATATAACAAGCATTGAAAAATCAAACTGATATTTAAAGAAATATGATAGCACAAACCAGATCGTAAATAAGTTCTCATTTTAAAACTAATAGACTATTTTAATCGCGAAAAAGCAGTAGGAAAAACCTGTGAGTGCAGTATTATATAATGTAAGTTGATATAAAGTGCAGTTTTAAAAATATATAAAGAGTAGGATTATCCTATTATATACTACTTCTTAAACATAGCCCTATTCGTATTTAGCATAATTTTAAGTCTTAAATAGTTATTTTTGTTACAAGTTAAAATTAAGTTTTTCAGGACGAATCATTGTTGTTTCCGGACGAGGCGTTAGCCGAGTCCGGAATAGCAGATGAGTCCTGAAAAACTTCATGTTGTCACACGTACCTATGTGACAATAGTATATTGTGCAACAAGTGCTGAAAATAAGACTTTTCACACGAATGAGACAGTTTGGTGACACGAGCCGTAAGCGAGTGTCATAAAGTCTCATGAGTGTGAAAAGTCTTTTCAGCACGTGTAGCACACTATACTTTTTCTACGACTGCTACATACAGGGTGCCCCACTGGGAGTGGTAGAAAATTACATGTTATATGGGAAACATTTTTATTATTGATTTATCAGAAAATTTTATTCCTAATGAAAGAAGCTACGTGAGTAAGAGATTCTCGCTAAACTATAACTTGGGGCACAGTCCTAAAATGGGGCCACCGGTGTGGGGTCCCTATTTTCCAAATATTTTGAAAAAGAGGCTCCGAGGGCGAAGCCCTAAAATGGGGCCCCAGGGTGCGAAACCCTAGAATGGGGCCTATAGTACGGGAGTCCCATTTTTTACAGATTTAGGAATGGAGCCCCCGGGGGCGAAGCCCTAAAATGAGGCCCCAAGTCTTAAAAGGGGGCCCCTGGTATGAGAGTTCCATTTTCTACAGTTTTGCAAAAAGGGGTTACCGGGGGGTGAAGCCCTATAATTGGGCCCCCTTTTTTAGAGATCTGGTAATGGGACCTTTGAGGGCGAAGCTCTAAAACGGAGACGAAGCCCTTAAATCTAAATACCCGAATAAGCGTGTGAAAAGTATACTTTGCACACGCCGTGTGCAAAGTATACTTTTCACACGATGTTTGAAATGTCCAGTTTTCAATAGTAGTTGTTAGGGCGTTTTTGTCTATTTTCAGGGCAGTCGTAGAAAAACACTTTTTTTTGTCATACGCTTCCAAAATTTTGTTATACGCTTTTTAAAATTCTTCAGAACGCTTAAATTTGCAAATTTACCATTATTTTTCAAATCATAATGTTCGAAAAAGTAAGCTTAGAAATTGATATCGTAGCAACTATTTGATAATTTTGTCATGTCATTCGAAATTTAACATTTAGACATATTCAGGAATTTTGGAGTAGTCCGTAAAGGTTGCCATGACGACTTTTAGGGACTAGGCCGAAAAAGAATCATTTTACGGACTTAAATGAGTCCGTAAAATAGCTATTTTTGGGAGCGTATGACAAAAAATCGTTGTTAATAAGCGTTAAAAACGCGACCTTGATAATTTCGAATTAGAGAAAGGAAGGCTCTTTCTCTAAGTCTCCGGTTCGGTGCCGTCTTTGTCATTTTTCTTAAGAAAGAAAAGGATACATTGTCCACTGGAAGTGTTCTTTCTTAATTTAACTGTCTAAATTTCGAGATGAATTTATAAGATCTCAATCTCAAAAGGAAGGCAAGTTTAACAGCAATAATTATAAAAAAGGGTAAAACTTAAACTTAGGTTAAAAGGAGTTATTGTTTTTAAAAAATAGAAATTATTATTACTAAGTTGCATAAACTATTACGAAATACGTTAAAGATTAATATATGTTTATGGATAGATTTATGTTTAAGGAATTGGATGATACCACCGTTATATATCAATTTAGTTACGTCTGTAGATATATTTTTATTTGTTGTAGAGAGCTTCTGATGCTTTAGGAATATCGTCAGCCACTGTGCAAAGAATGCATTCAAAGGGAGTCCAGAAAGATGTTGACTTTAAAACCAAGTCAAAAGTTGCTATTATTTCTTCTCGTGGACAGCCTCTTCACAAAGTTCATGGCCATATTATAAAGAGGCGCATATATGCTATGTCTGAGAAAGGTAATATGCATTTAATTTTTCATTATTTTAAATAATTTATTCATTATTTCGGTTTTATTGTAGGCGAATATCTCACACGTACTGCGTTCATTGCAAACGAATCTGATGAATATTGACGGAGTGCAGATATCTACTACATCGATTCCTAAGACTTCCTCCACTGCTAATATAATCCTATAGAGATGGTATGGTCAGAATGTAAGCGTTACTATGGTGCTTGTATCAGTTCGATACATCCTGTCATAAGCGAAGCTGTTTTAAATTTGTGGTATGAAGCACTTTAAGAGTAAAAATCTAGTCCAACTTTTATATATTGCTATTTTATAAAAGAATCTGTTTTAGATTACACCATAAAACTGGAAAAATCATGTTTATCACATAAATGCTACAGTTAGCGAGGACTGGAAAAAGGAGCAACTGATAGATGCTTCGGATATATTACCGACCATTATTGACCTCAATTCTTGTGACTCGGATGATGAGTATTATTTTAGCGATGAGCAGGAAACAATATAGTTTAGTGTGCTCATAAGCACAGAAGATACTATGACCCTTTTCGTTAAACACTGGTGCACTATGGTACAAGAACCTTAAATTACAACATCCCTTTCCATCATTGAATTATTGTGTTTTTTTATGACGAGTTGAATTATAGTGTTTTATTTTCTTTTGTCTTGTCTGTCATTTGTGTCTTCCTATGAGTTTTGTGGCTGGGTGATCGATACACGCCAATAGTATTTAATATTGTATTATAGTACTCTGTTTTAACTGACTCTCTGTGCTATGTATGGTGTTTTTCCAATCTGTTTTTTATTGGTGTTTATTGTAAGTTTGTATAAAGAAAAATTAGGTTTTGAGTTGTTAAAGATAACACATCTACGCCAGAGCTTTACTATTGTATAGGAATCATGTTAATGCATACTTTAGATTTTGTTTTCCATTTCATATACATTTGGGAGTTATTTGGAAATAAATTAGCATTGTTTTCATTTTCACTCATACTTGAGTTTCATTTTATGGCATCAATCTACTCTACTTTATTTAAGTTACTTTATGTTAGTTTGGGTTATAACTGAGGTACAACAAACACAAATACAATATTATGCTATACCGTTGCTCATTTAATATATTTTATATGTCCTATGTTAAAAATAACGTAAATATTATTGAAAGTTTGAACTAAGGCCGTAATGGCAATATTTACAGCTAAGTATATAATAAGCAAAACGTGTACAAAATGAAATAAACCTTTACGAACTTAAGCGTTTAAACCATTGCACAACACAAGTAAATTATAAACAAAACTTACTTACCTACATATATAAAACTAAAGAAAAGGTACATGTTTGAGGTCTTCAGTTTTATTTACTACAGAACACTGCTTTAATGTGAAAAGATTAATTAAATGAGAAAACAACAAAACCGTAGCTAATCGAAAAATAAAATTGCATTTACAGTCAAATTTAAACATATGACAAAGTTTACTGCAATGGTAAATGTCTGTTTTTATTATTTTTTTACTGCACTTTACAGATGCTTACAAGTTCACAATCGCATGACAAATAACAATTAATTGGTAAAGAAATGATCCAAATCACATTTCAGTTGCATATCTGATATTAAAAATGTCTTTGTGATTTTTTATACACACTGTTCTATCGGCCAAGTTTGTTTCACGGTACATTGCTTTTGATTCCACTGATTCCAAATTTCACAGCTTTAAGATAGGTTTGCCTTCCCATAAGATAACAAGACTTCTCTATATCTAAGAATTTCTGCTGGATTTTTTCGCTAGAACACAAGTATTTCCGTTTGTATTGTCTTGTTTTTGATAGTAATTTAAGGTCCTATTGCAAACCTCACAACATTTTGTTCCATCACCTAAAACAAAGTAGATTGCATAAAATAAAATATTCATATTGGAGACCAAATATTATCTTACCAGAGTGGAAGAAAGACACCTATTTATCGGTTAGATTATTTAAATTGAATCTATGAATCACGAGTTCATGAGCATGACGTACATGTTATTTGTTGTTTTGGATTTGGATTCAGCGTCCTACTCCTATATAACCTCACATTCGATACCGACAATAGACGTCTGTTTTACCGATACTAAATGGATCATGCGCAAATCGTAAGTTATGGCTCCTCACAAGACTTGTGAATCAATTTAGGACATGCTTTAAAACTGATATGACGTCACGATTTATGACGTAACGATCAACACTGGCTTTACAGAGTTTATTACTTGGTTTTAGTTAGTCTCTTTCCTGCAGGCAGTTAAATAAATGCATAATTTCTTAAGCGGGAGGTATTTATATACCTATGTATGATAAAACTAATATCTAATGCTTAACGATAAAAATACTTTTATAAATAATTGACAACGTTCCATACGTTGGCAAAAGGCGCCCAAGTTGGCAAAAGGCGCCGAAGTTGGCAAAAATGCACAGTTATTCCCCATAAGAAAAGCATTGCCATAAGGCGCAACGCTAACTTTTGAGCGTGAATTGGTCTATAGTCTCTTAATATACTAATTTGAACAGGTGGTTTCAGTTTGGGAGCAAGCTAGTGTTGAGAAGTTAATTTCGTATGATATAATCGTTTTTTTTTTAATCTGAAGGGTATTTTTATTTTTTCCTTATTTTCATTGGCGGTCGTAGTAAAAATAGTATACAATATTCGTGTGAAGGTACATTTTCAACCTCGAAGGATTTACGCACTTGATATAAAAATCTCCTAATCTGAAAACTAGTACTTTCAACACTTGTTTTGTAATATACTATTTTCTACTACTGCCTTTGAAAATTATAAATAATTCAATGCAATGAATCCTGTCACACCAACTTGTCAAAAACAATTCAAGTTTGATAAATACATATCAATTTTGAAACTTTCACCCACATTTTCAAAGTGTCATTTAAAAAAAATAATATCTCTATCAAATTTTTTTCTTGTTTTTGCTATCGTAGAAAAACTATTGCAAACAACACGTTTGAAGACATCTTTTCACACATCAATTGCAATTGTTTAAAATGCTATGTAATTTAGCTGTAATAAATTTTGGTTGCAGATTTTTTTATTTTTCGGGATCGTATTTTTATGTCTTTTATACATATATATCAACTATTTTAAAAATAGTTTTTTCAGGCATCAACATTTCTCGAAATTGTCATTTAGACAAATATTTTATTTCTTATGCTCATATTTTAACAGAATAATAAATCAGCAATTATTAGTCATCTTATAACTTGCAACTCGTCCTCCATTTCGGTGAAGGAATAATATTGGTTTAAATTCTATCTTTTTTTCAGATGCCGCTTTATGTTGGATCGTTAAAATATGACAACTATTACCAACAAAATGTACTTTAGAGAATTATATTACATGTTGTTATCAACAGATACAATTTAATTAATCTAACAGATTTAAAATGTTGATTGCCCGAGTTGTCTCAACAAAGGGTCCACATATAATATTTTATAGCGAACATTTCTTTGGTACACTTCATTAAAAAAGATTCACAAAATTTTGTTCTACCACTTTTCTTAATCCATTTTTTTCTCCATTTTCTCAAATAATTAAGGTACTTTATTTACCCTTGAAGGAACCAATATTGTTTGTATCTTTGATATTATGAAAGAAAATCTATTTTTAGGCGGTGCATAATAAAAGAATCTTAGAACAATTTCTATTAAACCTGTTTTTCATATGCATGATGATCTGTAATAAGTTAGATTTACCTGCATACACAAGAATTTTGTTGCTTTAATAAATTTAAAAACTAGCACCATTTATACTTAGTTGATAAATTATCATAAAACATGCGAGAAAAATGTGATCAAATATTTAAGGTGAACTTTTAAATATTATTATGGTCCAGAATCAAGACTTGGATTTTTTAATTAGATATATAAAATTATTTAGAAAATAATGTATTTTCTTCCACCTCAGAAAGTTGACAAAATGTACTCATTATAACTTCCAGGCGCAGGCAGTAAAATAGACTGTCAGAATCCTCTAGAACATTTTGAAAGTATGGAAGTAGATGTTTTGACAAACATTATTTTTGCCGTTGATGGTACATAATATGGTCAGCAAACCATATCGGGAACCATTATCATTAAACGTGTATAATGGTAGATATAGTAGAATTTAAAAAAAAACCTTGAAAATATTAGTAAATCGTGGACCTTGTTGTATTCTTCGGTAAAAGGACTCTTTGAAACGGCTACACTTCGTTTTATAACGTTTTTTATTTACTAAGTAACTAAAATTATATGATATTAAAAGAAAAATATTAGCGTCGACGAACGACAAACTAGAAGTGAGTCCTTATTCCGTTCTGAAAATTCGTCAATAACTTTTTTATCCGATCGGACAAAAAACGACACCTTTCCGAAGTGTTTTCTCACCGCAAAAGTCATGATTCCAGTATATTGTATTCGTTGCTTGGCAACATGCAATAACTGTACAAGAATAGAAAATAACTGTCCGGGAATATAACATTCCCGTCCTAGGCCGGGAATGTAACATTTCTGTCATATTCAAACGCCTTGTTTGTCAGATCTGACGTCTATCAAAAGTAACATTTAGCTGTAGTTTCCGTAGCTACGTAATAAAGTTCAAGCTAGCTCGATTCAAAACTTGATATTATGTTGAGTTTAAATTTAAAACACCGTTTTTATTTAGAGTAATATTTGGCTCTATTTATATAAGTACGTATTCTAATTAATTTCGATCGGATAAAAAATAGTATGTGCAACTCGTAGGAAAAGCACATTCCTGGACTCCTGTGTTGCTGGCCTCGGCTGCGCCTCGTCCAGCAACTACCACAGTCGTCCAGGAATGTTTTGCTTTTCCTCCTAGTTACACAATATACTATTATTAAGTAATTACGATGTATATACTTAACTAGTTCGGAAGTCGCTTTTTCTTTATTTACAAGATATTTGCCTTAAGCTAAATTACAAGTTAATATTTATTTGAATGCTAGTTTACCTATTTTATGAGTATTCGATTACTTCTAAATTATATTATTATTTTGATGTTGAACTATGACTGAATGCTAAATAAACTTTCTATTAAACAATGCTATACAGGGTAAGTATATAAAGTTATAAAGTGTACGGTACGTCATACGTGGGTCCCGATAATGCGATAATGCTAGTGAGTTTGTAGATTTTCTATAATTCTATCAGTTACGATTGATGATGAATATGACGAATCGGAGCCACAAGACCTGATTTCACAGAATGAGTTTAAAAAGTGATATAGAATTGAGGGAAAACTGCATTGGTATTTAGTACTACTTTTGTACCTAGGTTACAAGGTTCAAAGCCTTCTAGACTGGAAACAAGAAGCTCTCCTAGATACCGATGGCGGCTTAGATAAAACGCCTGGCGAAATGTCTGCCAATCTATTAACAGACAGCTAGAGTTACCAGGGACTTTGATCAGAGGTGAAATTTAATAACTGCTGAAGCGAAGATAGCTTCTCGTAGTACGTTCGTTATAGCTAGAGTGTGACTGAAACACGATTTTATAATAAACCCTGACCAGAATGATCTCGATATTTCTATCGATTTCTGTACGTGCTTCAGTTTATTTCAGTTCTTCATCAGCAACATGGGTAAGCGATGATTCAAGGTATCTGTTCAACCTTTCGATAGGGGTGCAATCTATATTGATATTAACATTGATGTTTGACCTTTTCGTTATCATCATAATATGCAACCACATTATAATACAGTGTACCTAATTGTGAGGCTTACTACCGAAACCTTTTCACCGAATTTGTAACCCCCCATTTGACAGGCCCTTAGGGCCGATCAAATGGGGGCCTCGTACGCAAGCAGCTAAGCTTTATGTTATTGACATGATTGGGAGTTAAAGGCGCTAGGAGGGTGGTACCAACCGTACCCTGCTATGAGAAAATTATGTATTCGCAAAAATGTCGATTTTGAGTTAATACTATGTCCAAACATAACTTTTAAAGCTATATTAATCGCTCTAACTGCCAAAGTTTTATCTTTTATCGTTCCGAAGTTATAATCTTGAACAAACGATGTATTAACACATCTGTCATGAAAAGACAGTGGCAAAACAATGTAAACCACTTTTTTATAGCATTTCCTTTGTCAAAACAGGCTAATGTACAATACCGTTTTATTCATCTCCTTTATATAGCATAAAAAAGTGGTAAAACAATGCATTGTACAATACACTTTTTACCATTGGAGAGTCCGTTAGATGTCATCTGTCAAAAATTTAGGTAGTTGATTAGTACGTTATTTTACCACAGTACGCTGTCATTTTTCCGGAAAGTCGACTGTTTCGTGGTGTGTCTCCATTTGAATAGGCTTAAAATATGGGTTCCAGGGCACGATTAATGGTTGAAATGGCGAAAAAAAGCGTAATTCAGGTAAGTCATAATTAATATTAACGGTAAAGTCATAAGTATTTTCATTTCCATTAAGATTTTAAAACAAAAATAACTTTTGCTAGAAATCATATTATTATCATAAAAATAATTTGCATTTGAAGTATGCAACCTTTTAGTCTGTGCGCAACTGGAAAATAAAATAAATATAGGTAATTTTTTTGTCCAAGTTTTTTAATATTGGAACAGCGTCCTTTAAAAGTGTATAATATAAAGAGAAGTGTCCGAGATATATCTGATTTATCAACGCACAACCTAAACCCCTGAGCTAGAGACTTGAAATTTTGCACAGGGGTGCCATATGCAACGTAGGGACGCACTAAGAAAGGATTTTTTAAAATTCAACCCCTAAGAGGGCGAAAACGGGGGTTGAAATTTTTAGAGGAATTACTACATCTTAAAAACCACAAATACCAGAGATCAGAAAATTGGTGGAAAAATATTTTACCATTTCTTAAAATGTTTGTTGAGGGGAGGTGATAAAAAGGGTGGTTTATTATGTGAGTGGGGGTTATATCTCAGGCTGCAAAAATGTCAAAAATCTAAAAGTTGCCAAAAGGGTTACCCTTTTAAAATAAACGATCCCGTGTTTCAGCATTAAAAAAAAAAATTGTATCGTAACACTGGATGTTTAGCATTTGTATTAAAAAATTCAAGAAGGGGTGGAATGGGTGGTCTTAGACGTGGTTTTCTGTTAAACTTAGTTTTATAAAGTATTGCATGTGAAGTATCATTGATATAGGATTTTGATGTAGATTACGATACCATAAGGAATTTTCCAAAATTTAAGCCTTAGAAGGGCGAAAAAGCGGGTTGGAGTTTTATAATACCTACAGAAACTCAAAATCGTACTGCAGTCGCATAAATTGATATTTAAATTTGTTTAAAACAAAATAAAAAGTCCCACTGACATTACATTCGAAAAAAAGAGGGAGTGGTCAAGAAGGGGTAGTTTTATATAAATCTAAATTTGCTAAGTGTGGCGTGTGCGGGCATTATTGAAAACGGAATTTGATGTAGATTACGATACTAAACCGTGACTTTTCGAAAATTGACCAGTATGAGTGGTTGAAGTTTTGTAATACAGAAATTCAAAATAATACTGCAGTCGCTAAACTTGACACTTAAATTTTGTTAAAACAAAATTTAAAAAAAAATCAAGTACTTTATATTCAAAATATTCAAGAGGGGTAAAAAAGGGGTTGTTTTAATTAAATCTAAATTTTCTAAAGGATGGCATAATGGGCATCACTGGATAGGAACTTATTAGATTTAAATTTATATAAGGATTTTAGTATCTTTGAAATCATAACCCGTGCGAAGAACGGGTATATAAGCTAGTTTTAAATAAAGACAAGGTTACATGATATGCGACTTTTATGAAATTTCATTTATCTACACTGTTAAAATTTTTCATGTACAGGGTTATTCATTATATTTTGACACCCACCTGCAGTCGTAATTACAGGTAATAAAAAAAAAAAACTTAAATTCAAAAGTTGGATGGTTTTTAATATATTATCTTTTGGAAATGTCAAAAGAAAAAAATTGCCTGTCAAATGTCAAAAAACCGCATAGCCTTAATTTTTTTAAATGGAACACCCTGTATATTATTGCATATTTATATTGTGCGAAAAAGTCTAGACATATTTCATGAATAATGTCCTATACCTATCTCTTAACGGTTTTTGAAATATTGACAGTTGAAAATCGACCATTTACCAAGTTTGACAGCTTGTAAAATCTAAACGGCTAAAGATAGAACAAAACGGTTTGCACTTTCCTATATTGGTTTTTCATAAGCTATCGTATGACACCAACTTTAGATTTAACCAGAGGTTAAAAAATCCCGGATAAATTTAACCTCTGGTTAAATAAAAAGTTAGTGTCATACGATAGCTTATGAAAAACCAATATAGGAAAGTGCAAACCGTTTTGTTCTTTAGCCGTTTAGATTTTACAAGCTGTTAAACTTGATAAATGGTCGATTTTCAACTGTCAATATTTCAAAAACCGTTAGAGATAGGTATAGGACATTATTCATTAAATATGTCTACACTTTTTCGCACAATCCAAATATGTAATAATATACAGGGTGTTCCATTTAAAAAAATTAAGGTTATGCGGTTTTTTGACATTTGACAGGCAATTTTTTTCTTTTGACATTTCTAAAAGATAATATATTAAAAACCATACAACTTTTGAATTTAAGTTTTTTTTGTATTACCTTTAATTACGGCTGCAGGTGGGTGTCAAAATATAATGAATAACCCTGTACATGCATTCTAATTTAAGTTTTTAAAATACAGAACCTGCAAAGAGGGGTTGGGGTTGAAATTGATCATATGGTTCAAGTTTATCATTGGCAGCATGCAGAGTACGTAGCAAGCAGTTGTGGAACCCCTACCAAAATGTCCGCTGAACAGACAAGTTTTCAAAAATACATACTCCAAAATGTTAAACAGCTCTCATGCTTTATAAATAACAGAATATCGACTAATCAGAATAGAGTTCGCAATTTACAGATTTTAATGATACCGAATCAAAAAGTTTTGGTCAAAAATTTGCTTCGTGGCAGTATTAATTTGTGGTTTTGTACTAGGATTACATATTATAGGAATATTTCGGTTGTCGTTAATTTACCATAAAAAATAGGTCATTTATTAGTTTGATGCGGATTTTGCGTACGGAATTTTTCAATTTTTAGGAACAACTATTGAGTCATTGCGATGACGATATTATAGATCCCGACTATAATATTAGTCCCGCTGATAGTAATGATAGTAATATTAGTTGTAGTTCAGATGATGAACTAGGTGGATTAAGGAACAAGTAATCATCAAAAAAATTCTACCCTGGATATTATTACCAATAAAATATTTGAAATAACCACAGTATGTACAACAAAAGAAAACGAGACGAAGAAGGAAGATATAAAACAAAACCATCCAAACAATAATGATAATACTGAGAAAATGGAAGAAGAAATAAATGTTAGAAATGAAGAAGAATTGAATAGAGTACAAGTACTCACAAATAAAGAAACACAACGAAATATGGAAAATGGAGACCAGGTATTAAAAAACATTCAGAACATCGAAAATGCCCAAAATATAGGACCAGAGAACCAAATGGCAAAACCAAACAATGCCTATATCGAAAATCATCAACAAACCAACTCAAACATCATTAAAAAGAAAAGATTTAGAACACCAAAAGAGCAATTGGAAAATCAACGAACAACACACCCCCAGATTGAAGTTAGAGAATGCTGTGCGAAAAATGTTCTTCTGAATTTAGCGATGATCAGAAGTAACGAATTCATACCAATTTTTGGGAACTTAATAATGATTGCCGAACAATTTGGATTAATAGTCATGTTTTTGAGACACTGTCGAGAAGAAAAGTACAAGATACACGGCGAACTTATACAAGAGTGTACAAACTGTCTATGATTAAAGAGAAAGAAACACTTTATTCCAGTCTCGATTCCAGTTTACCAAAAATATTTTCTCAGAACTCTAGGATTTAAAAGCTCAAGTGTTA
>MU184283.1:91339-101731 GCA_016904865.1 Pissodes strobi | reverse complement strand
CTGAAAGAACATATAAAATCGTATAGGTAATCCAAGATCATCCCATTACACTGAGAAAAGTCGCGTTAATAAAGTCTTATATAGTCTTTACTTGAGTAACTACTATAAAAAATTGTATAACTAGAATTATTAACGTCAATAGTCAGTATTAAAGTCGTTTTATAAGGAGCTATGCAGGCTATTTTTATCTCGTATACAAGTATTCTTTCACCTCTATTCAAGAATTGCATAATCATTAAAAAGTGCCTTAATAGACCAGAATTAAAAAGTACACCTAATGCACGTTAATCGAAACTTGCTTACCAGTTATTAACTGGATTTTTAAAAATTGGTTGAATATCCCTTATTTCACACCTATTAGCCGTTATGCGTCCATCACATAAAACGAGGGATTCGGCTTTCCCCGACGTATAGTTCGGACACTTTCGGACATCATTCGACAGCTATAGATTATAGGTTTTTTATTTGTATTTTTGGTAGCAAGGAGCAATCAGCAATACTAGCAATCGATAAGGGTGACGCATAACCGGATAACGCCGCATCTATAAATTTTTCAATTTTCAATCCATCCAATGAATATTGAGATCCATTCTCGGTCTCAGTTTGCATTAGTGATAGTGGTTTTAAGTGCCCTTTTTACTTGGAACAAGGTACAGAAGTAACATTTTAGATAAATACTTTGACTTTCCTTGTATTAACGACGCCATTTTCTTAACAGTGTTTTGGTGTGTTAGTGTATGTTTATATTTTTGTAATAAATGATTTTATTATATTCATCCTTGTTTTTAATTTTTGTTTTTACTTTTTAACCTTAAGTTTTATTATATATAAATCTTTTAAGTCACTTTACAGGATTCACTACAAGTGATCAAGCAACTTTTATTTGGATTGTTTTCTTCACAGATATTTCTCCACTTTGATGCTGTACTTTGTATATTATACATTCCAATGTTGATTCTCTAAACTGCAATTGTTCTTAGCCCTATTCCTCAACATAACTTTTAAAATAGATAATCTATTAATTCTTGCATTGAATCTGAAACACCCGAAAAATTGCAACAACCTGTATATTTCAATCAAATGTACCCCGTACCGTCCTTATGGAAAAGTGGTTCCGGTTAAATTGTTTGAAAATGTAATATGATGTAATTCTCTTAAACAAGTTATTATATCCCCAACAAAATGTTTCGTTGTTTTTTGAGCTACAACATATTAAATTTTCAAACAATTTGACGGAAATCACTTCTCCATAAGTATGGTGCAGGGTCCTTTATAATATGGTGGATGCGCCTAATGAAAAGTCGTTATAACTAGGGGGTATCATTTTCTTGAAAACTTCTTGATCTTGTCTTGATTTCAAGATAAGATCAAGACAAGAAATGATCCTTGTTTTTCCAGACAAGACAAGAAATTACTTCTCAAGATCAAGATTTCTTGGAAGGAAATCAAGAAAATCTTGAAATTTCTTGAAAACCTAGAATTATTAAAAAAAAACTAATTTGTTTGCTAGTTTATTGGAAAAAAACAAAGCACAGCAACATTTTTAACAGATGAATAAAAAAAATATATTATGCAAACATTTTTTTATAATACCAAGCACTTTGCCGGATGTCCAAAGTTGACATAAACACTATGGGCCAAGTTAAATTGGAACCTTTCTTAATGCTTAATTCACACCACTTCAAATGTCTTGAACCCCTCAAGTACTTTTCTCATAAGAGGCAATGGAAACATGTCCGCCTGAAAACACGCATATCTAGTTTATTAAATAAGCAAACAAAGTGATTCAAAAAATAAAATGCCAAAAAAGAAACTTCAAAAGGATTACAAAATTAATGTACTGCTGTAACCAGTGGATTATGTAGGTACAGAGTGTTAAGAATTTTCAGAGAAATCCTAAATTTTGAATTCACTCGGTATAAAAAAAATCTTCAATTTTAACTTAAATTTTTGGTATTACTTTATAGACAATTCATTGGCAAAGTTATCCACCCTAAGACCTTAGTCAAACTTTAGTTTCTGTTTCATACAGGGAGAGTCAAAAATGTATATCTAAAAAGTCTCAAAAAACTCTCAACACTCTGCATACAGGGTGAAACAAATTCGCTTCTCAATATTGCGATCTTGTAAACGGTAAGAGATACAGCAAAGTTTAAATTGAGGCAAAGTTGCGCAATTTAAAGGTCATTGATATGCCGTTGAGAAATTGAGAAAATTCCGACTACATCCGGAGATATCCGTAATAAACCGAAAATCAGCTATTTTATTTTTATTTTTTCCTGACTTTATTTCAAGAGATAATATAAAATCAATTTAACATTATTATTACCACTTTTTGTCCTTTATAAGATGACAGTATCAAATTTTAAATCTGACGTTTCGTGTCCGGGCCCCCATCGTCAACTTCAGTTTTTTAAATACGGACCTGGATTTTTTATTTAATTTTTTTGAGGCCTTTGGCCTCTTTAAACCAACGATGTATTAAACTTAACAGTAAATCAACAAATCTAGATTTTTTCCGTAAGAGATAATGTGTTAGACAGAGATGGGGCGATCTTTTGTGACCTGATTTCACTTATGAGAATATTTGTTACCGCTATTGGACAAGTGTGATACATCGTTGGTTTTGGGGGACCAAAGGCTTCTAAAAAATGAAATAAAAAATCCAGGTCCGTATTTAAAAAAATGAAGTTGATGATGGGGGCCCGGACACGAAACGTTAGATTTAAAATTTGATACCGCCATCTTATAAAGGAGAAAAAGTGGCAATAATAATGTTAAATTTATTTTATATTATCTCTTGAAATAAAGTCAAGAAAAAATAAAAATAAAATAGCTGACTTTCGGTTTATTACGGATATCTCCGGAAGTAGTCGGAATTTTCTAAATTTCTCAACGGCATATCAATGACCCTTAATTTGCGCAACTTTGCCCCAATTTAAACCTTGCTGTATCTCTTACCGTTTACGAGATCCCAATAGTGAGAAGCGAATTTGTTTCACCCTGTATAGGTTACGGCAGTAGATTCACTTTGTAATACATTTGTAGCTTCATCTTATATTAGCATTTTCTTTTTTTGAATCACTTTGTTTGACTATTTATTAAAGTAGATATTCAGGGCCGGATTAAGGGTCCAAGGGGCCCTAGGCTAATCGGTCATCGGCGCCCCCTTCATGTTTATGTTTTTGATAGTTTACTTTTACTGCACGAATAAAAATCATCTCTTAATAAAAATTAAAACAAATTTATTTAAAAAAAAAAATACTAACTTTTTCGACATTTCATTGAGGCAAATTCATTAATTATGTGACAAAAGTCTAATGTATGAACCAGTTCCGATTCAATGGCTAAAATAGATAGGCCTGTCACCTTTTGTTGACTTAAAGTGCTTCTCATATGGTTTTTCACTCTATTTAGTGTTTTACGCTGTTGTCAATTGCCTACCACATCGACATAACAAAATTTATATAGTAAAATCAAAATATTATCACCTTAACAAGGCGAGAAATTTGAACATTGGGATATTTTAGGGTATTGGGCGTCGCGCCGAACCCTTCCAGGCCCGCGGCGCTCCACTACCTGGGCGCCCCTAGGCTATAGCCTAGTTAGCCTAGTGGGTAATACGGCCCTGTAGATATTAATGTTTTCAGGCAGACATGCTTGTATCGTGTCTTATGAGAAAAGTAGTTGGGGGGTCCAAGACTTTTGATGCTGTGTGTAGTTTTTTATTTTCAAAGGATTTTTTTTCATTTTTGGATATGTTATGGCTTAAGGTATTGGGATCAAAAAGTACATTGCAAAGCGGGTCTACTTCAATCGCGCACAGAAAAGGGGGTATTTTTTAAAACCAATGTTTCAGGTCGTTGCAAAAATCCTGCACCTTCCCTGCTATTACATTGAAATATGGTAGCTACTAAGGAACTATCTAAGGTTTTGACCTCTTAGGGAACCAACAAACGCCCGAAGAGAATTATATGGATCTGAAGGGCGGTGGTTAATGGTTGTCTGGTAGTTTATCCACGACAGGATAAATAAAGTTCTAAGATCTCACATATCTGAGTAGAGCTCTAAGACCTCACAGATCCGATATGTTTTTATGGACACAAAACCCAATGGATTGTTTAGTACACAGACAGCACCAAGTTGCGGCACTGCAACATACATTTAGGTCTTTTGTACTCGAGGTATCTGTAACCGATTTGTAAACTGGGTTATTCTAACGCTAATAATGTATACCTATTATTAACATCAAACCAACAAATGAACGTAATACCTAGATTAAAACAATGATATGTTCATATCCGGTTGTAAATAAATTATTGATGCGTCCAAAAGAGACTCAAAGCGAATTTCTAAAGATAGATTAAAATTAATTTAAATAAATTAACGTTAACTGGAACAGATTTACAATATATGAATGTAAATTTGAGAAGAAACTGGCCAAAAATTATTATTAATGCAATAAGCCAAATAAAGAGCGGTTTCAATAAATGAAAGTATTTAATTTATTTCGTTGGTATACGAATTCCTAATAGCGGATAAATATTATAATATACAATAATAATTGACAGTTATATTATATATTTTACTGATGTACCGAGTTAATGATAATGTATCTAGAATTGTTTTTTATAATAATAATTAAAAAATGGCGATAAGAAAAATATGATAGTTTTTAATGTCGCACATTAGCAAAATAACTGATTGACTATAACACTGAGTTAAAGACAGTACTGTGCGACCCAAATTTGGCTCTTTATATGGAAGTTTGACGTTTATTTAACGTCACTTGATTTTTATTTCTCAACAGACAACCGGTTTTGGGTAGTCTCAAAAGTGCGCTAATACTATCAGATAAAAAAAAATTAGCCCTCAATGTGCAAGATATACGTAACAATGTAAAAAGATTTAAGCCCCCAGTATTATTAATAAATATAATAAGTGTTCAAACAATAGGATCGATTGAAACTGGAAAACCAAAAATGTGAATACTACAGTATTCACTAGATTAGATTGGTTCGAGCAGTTGTTCGGATTATTTGTTATGTTTGTTCGTATACGCTCGGCTTCAGTTCTCACTCAGAAGAAGTCTGAATCATAATGAGGAAATTATTCTTAAATGTGACAAACTGCAGGAGCGTGTTTTGATATCTTTTTTATTTACTTCAAGTTATTTAGATTCTCAGAATAAATCGTTATTTCTTTGTATTGCAATACTAGATAAATTCAATTGAAAAAAATGTTTTCTCATTGTGAGACCGCCAATCTTTTTTTTATGAGTTTGGTTGTTCAATACTACTTATAAATTGCCTTTCGATTAAGCATTTATAGGAGAATATCAGGCAGGTTTCAGGAAAAATAGGTCCACAGGCGATCAGCTTTTCACTCTACGAACACCCAAGTAGCACCGAACGGGTTTATTAAGTATTTTAAGGATGCGTTAAAACTGTGGTCTTAGCCTATTTAAGATTAGTGCATGTGGTGCTGCGTTATTTTGATCTTTATTTGGGAGAACCATATATGTAACAAGAATATATCGCGCATTATGCCAATTACGTGAAGCCACAGTCGACTTCAAGTTCCAGCCGCGAAGTGACATGTGGCACCGCCGCTTTAGCGTGGAGATGAAGATATACCTCGGCGCGGCGATTTGTTTTTGAGAACGTTTTTAGTGTCTTTTTTTGCGCTGTGGCGGCTATTTGTATTGAAAAATGTATAAATCACTAAGCAACAAATAAGTAGTTTTGTTTTGGCTCACAAGAACAAGTTAATTATTGAAAATTAAACAATATGATCATCTTATGTAGAGTAGAAACAAGGCTTAAAAATACGCTTTCCATATGTGTTTCTTTAAAACTAAAAATTGCACCTACTTAAGTTCCTACGGAAGTATAACATTATAAAAACTAAAAATTAATACATACTTTTTATATTTTCAAATTGTGATTAATACATATTTTTAAAATAGCACCTTATTTTTGCCTGTAAAAATGTAAATAATCTTTGATGAGTTTTTAACTTATAAGTTAAATTTGTTTTTGTATTTCTCATCTCTAAAAACTGTTGCCATCAGATCATACATTGACTTATAACATATAATTTTAATGTTCATTATAAAGTCTAGAGTTCCCTTTATCACTTTATATATAACTAGGTATTTCTATGAATTTGAACGATTATGTTAACATTCTTAAATATTCCCAGTGACTTGGTCAATTCAAATTCATATCATATTTAAGTGAAATGCTTTATTAGATGAATGAATAAATGTAGAAAGGGTACCGACTTACCACCTTTCCAAACCAATACTGCTTGCCTTTACTTTTACAAACAACTATATATATTTTTCACCAATTTTAAATCTAATTCACTTACTTATACCTACAAATCGGCTATAAGCTAAAATAAACAACACTATCAATAAAATTGAACTGGACGTCTCTGCCGCCATTAGACAAACGTAAACGACATACACGGCTTGACTATTTACCCCTTTTTTTCAGTGGCGGCCCCTGCCGTGGGGCACAGGAGCACGTGCCCCCCAAAAATTCCATAAAAAATCAAAATATTAGACACCTATTCCTATTATGCCAATAATAATATTAATAATTATTTGTACATTTTTCAGCATATTTAGCATTACCATTATCTAATTATCTACTAAAGTACTAGAGCAATTTACTAACATTCGCCCAGGTTCACGCGTCCTGATTTTACGTCACCGATTGTGATAAAGCACGTTGTATTCTATTTTGTTTACGAGGTTGCTATGGCAACGGCTGGTTTCACCGCCACCTGGAATGGCCGATTCGTACACATTCTTATTGCGTCCCCGTGACGGTTTTCCTTTGATCTGTGATTTTTACCATTTGTCGGGTTTGTTTTGACTAGAGTGTTGATTAACATTTTGCGATTAGAGAAATAATATAGTGACGATTGACGATGCTAAACTAAAGTAGGTAATTCCGAATAAGTACTTTGAACCATTTTGTTTTTGTTTAATGTTTGTTTAATAGAAAGTTACGGCAAATTATTTTGTTAAAATGAATTCATCAGTGGTATATATTTTAAAAACAGACCTCTAAATTATGAGGAATTCATTAACGTGGTAATATCTAAGAAATAGGTCAACAAATTAATAATATTTTCGGTATTCATGCTACACATGCTATATTTAGACAGGTTGTCGGCTTCCTATTGGACAAATTGTCGATGCTGGCCGACCGGCGGTAAAAAATAAAGAATGCACTTTATTTGGGTATTTTGGGTCAATTAAGTAGTTCCATATTCGGTTCGATTTACGTTTGCGTTTTTCGGACTTACCTATATAATTAATAACAGACGGTCAAGCGGGGAAGCTGTTAATTCTGTTGGTCGTGTTTGTTGTTAATTATTACAAATTTAGTAGGAAACTATTAAAATATTTTATATATTTATATTTAAGAACGAAATAACTATATGCTTATTACAATTACATACAACATTATCGTCATGTTTATGTTTTTTATTCGTGTTTCCTAAATTCTTCTTATTCTAAAATATAAACATATTGGTCACAAGGAACCCCACGACTATGTTTTTTTAACGATTTTAACGACTTTTGGGCGAAAATTGGGCGTGGCACCCCGAAAGTTTTCCGCCTTTGACGGATTAGCCTCCGGCGGCACTTGCAGCAGGCATTGGCCTATCTTTCTACCTCTGCGCCCTCCCATTTTATAGAGCCACGAGCCGCCACTGCTTTTTTTACTGATATTACGGATCATCCGCACCAAAAATAGTAACTAACACTTCGTAGAGGTTCTGGGCAATCACTTCACCAAAGGTTTTTGTAAAATATCAACGAAAACCCGGTAAAAATGCAATTTAATTAGGACACACCGAAGACAAGCGACCGACTTCCATTAAAACTGCATACTAACTTGCCAGCTGTCACTTGACTAACATATCTCCTAGCAGCGTTCCCGGTCTTTGTACTTCGCGGCTAGGGGTAAAGGTGACTGTGGTGAAGCCAAAACTAAAGGACAGATGTATATGAACTAGGCATAAGTCGGTCTACTCGGGAAACCGGTTCGAACTGCGCATGTCATGAATTCCTGTCAATAAGGTATTAGAAGGCAATTTCTACGTTTTGAATGCACGTGGAAACATATTCCACTTTTGATTATCGTCAAAACGAAAATTTACGGTTAAATTGTATTTGGTTAGCTACATTTTCCATTACTTTTATTAGCAATAATATTCCTTTTTTAGGAAAACTGAAATTACGAACTTAAAACCTACATAATAAAAGTAGTTTAAATTACTTGGAAATTTCCGGTAATTGTATACCTATACAGTAAATATTACCGCACGAAATTAAAACAATTGACAATCTAGTTTAAAGCAAGTAAAAAAGACCGTGCATTATTTTTTGAAAACATCCTACAACATTTCAAATAAGTTTCCTCAAAAAAACAGGATTTTACATAATTACCGATGTAGTATCTACTACTCCATCAGTTCTAACCCTATCGCATATATAGCAATGCTTCTTTCCACGCATTTTTGAGGACATAATATATGCTCTATAATCGATAATATAACGCCACGAGAATAGGAAGCAATATTCTTCTGATAACTCCAAAATAACAAACTTAAACTTGTAACAAAATACAAACAAAGCAATCACAATTCGATATTGAACATGGCCGGTTTTATTTTATTACCGCAACGGCGACGACGTCAGCGTAGACGATGCTTGCGCTGTAGCCAATAAACGTGTTTATATCCGATTTTGCGCATATCTACCGGTTTCCTAACGAGACAGACTTATGCGAAATACATACGGCGAAAATATATCCATCTCTCTGTGTCGGTTACACGTCCAGCTCATTGCATAAAGGGGCAATGCGCGATATATTCTTGTTACATATATGGGAGAACCCTTCAAAGGCGTTGCGTCATTTGTGTTAGCTAAAGCTGCTGCTCATTTGCAGGTCTGGACACTTCTTAAATAATGAATAACAGTTATGGGCGAGGGGACGAGCATGCTGAATATAAATTAAATGAAAAATAGTTGTGAAACATTGGTTTATTTCTTTCCTTGCACATCTTTTCATTAATTTTTTAGGTATTTTGAACCAAGGCAGATGTTACATTTTAGCTAAAAAAGTACTCAATTTATCTTCATTTTAATATAAGTTTAAAGTGCGAGCTTTTAATGACAATTATTTTAATTACCCTTGTATTGCTCTGATTTATTGCCCTTTTATCTCTACATAGAGTATGCTCAAAATCTTTAACTCTACCGTTTCCAAGGCAAAATGAATCTATTTCTGTTTAAAATTTAATAATTGTCAACTTCGTGGCCTTTTTGCTTCCGTTCCTGAAGTTTGTTGCACACCACTACTCTCCCCCCACTCTCTCATTCCTCTTTACAGTTAAAAAATATTTTCTGACACTGACTAGTATATGCTTGGACATTGGCCGATCGTGTGTATAGAAAACACAGCACGAACTTCGTCCAACGTTGGCGCTGGCCGACGTTCGCCTCGGAGGCGGTATTTCTAGTACACATCAAAGGGATCATATTTCGACTGGCATATATTGGCCCTTGCTTTAAATCTCTATCCACACGATGCGTGAACATTTGCATTGTTTTTGTCGTGTGAAAAGTAGTGGTTTATTTTAATTGCTCTGTTCGACGGAAATTATGGTAAATACCATTAATCATAGTGTGTCTTTTTTAATGTTTTTAAATACGTGTTTCATAAAGTTAAAAGCAAATTTTTATTTCAGTTTAATTTGCAAAATGTCTGAAAAATGGACAAATGAAGCTAGGTATATTAGAATTTTAAAGAATATATGAAAAATATCCTGTGATTTGGGATTCACCAAATATGAATCATAAAAATAGGAATATTGTTAATGATGCGTGGAATGGAATTCAAAGGGAATTTAGTCTCAAATGTACGGTGGACATTTTGAAAAATGATAAAACAAAGCGTGTGCACTATGTGCGCACTTCTGAAGTGAAACTTCTTAAACTTAAACGCCCTAGCCTTATACATATCGTAACGGATTTGGTTAAAAAGTAGTTTTTTTTTTAAATATACCACTCATAACAAACTAGAGTCTAGCGAAAAAAAAATATTCTTCATAAAAGTTTCGCTTATGTCTTGACAAGGTAATAGAGCAAATCCCATACTTTTTGCTTGTAAACAAACAAAGATATCACAATAAAATATCGTGACCGTTTTTCGTTTCGCTACCACGGCCTACCAGCGCGGCCTCTCTTCGTGTCGCGGCCACCGCGGCCTTTCGTCCTGTCGTGACCTTCAAATTTTACTCCCGGCGCGCGTTAATAAGTTTCACTTCAAAAAGGAGTCATTAATAATGAAGCCGAAACGACGA
>MU184283.1:76618-88076 GCA_016904865.1 Pissodes strobi | reverse complement strand
ATTGCTCTGTATAAAGCAGACTAACATGTCATATTTTTCAAAATATTGATAATTTTTATTTTGAGCCATCGTAAAAAATACAATATTACACAGAAAATACAAATTTTGCCACTGAAAGGTCTTGCCAATAAAAAATTACCATTCCATTGTTTTTAATAGTCTCTGCCTGCTATTACTTATACCATTGTTTAAAAGACAATGCTTATACTATACTCATCAAGAGTGTCGTATAGACACATTTTGTGAAATTATGAATTTTAGGCTTATTATTTAAAACACATATCATGTATTATATATTTTTATAAAGCTTATAAAATTTCCATTCAAACGAAAGAAAGATATACAGGGTGTTACATTAAAAAAAATACAAGAGTTTCGTATCGAGACACATTTTGTGAAATTATGATTTTTAGGCTTAGTATTTAAAATACATATAATGTTTTATATATTTTTACAAAGCTTATAACATTTTCAATCAAACGAAACAAAAATATGCAGGGTGTTCCATTTAAAAAAACATAAGTTTGATTTATAGCTAAAAATTGACAGCTCATAGCAAAAATCTGATCACGCCACTGGATTCTAAGTCAAAAACTGTATAAGAGCAATTTTTTAGCTTTGCGATATGTTAAAGGATAACGAAGATACGAGGGGGGTCCCAAAATGCATTATTTTCAATTTCGCCCTGTATCTCAGAAACGAAGCGGGCTATGAAAATTTTGTTTATACCATCGTTCTTTTCACAAAAAAGTAGCACAGTATTGCGAAAACCGCAACTCTCTATCGTTACTAATATCATCGAAAATGGGACACCCTGTACAGGGTGTCCGGTTATAAATGTAACCCCCCTTTAACTTTTTTATTTGCATTTGTATAAAAAAATGTTAAGTACAAAAGTTGTAAGGATCTTCATACAGTTTTCTGCGGTGTTACTAGAAAAACAATTGAACATCGAAATTCTACTGTGCAGATTAAATTAATGTTTTTTTAAATGGGACACCCTGTATATTCTTCCGGATATCGGTAGAGCTCTTTAAGACGAGTTCAGTAATATAGGATTTGTTGGGTCTAGCTATAATAGTTACCATGTAAATTGCAAGAATGTCGGGTATCTGATTATCACTGAACCCCTCTCCTAAATTCTTTATTTGGTGAGCTAGAAAAAATTTTGTTTACAAAAGTTGTAGGTTCCTTCAGAAGCTTTTCTGCGATGTTACTAGAAAAACAATTGAGCATCAGAAAAACTTCTGAAGGAAGAATTTTTTTCTAGCTCACCAAACAAAGAAGTTAGGAGAGGGGTGCAGTAATAATCAGATACCCGACATTCTTGCACTTTACGTGGTAACTATTAAAGCTAGACCCAACAAACCTTATATTACTGAACTCGCCTTAAGGAGCTCTATCTATATACAAAATAATATACAGGGTGTCCCATTAAAAAAAACATTAATTTAATCTGTATAGTAGAATTTCGATGTTCAATTGTTTTTCTAGTAACACCGCAGAAAACTGTATGAAAATCCTTACAACTTTTGTATTTAACATTTTTTTATACGAGGGCAAATAAAAAAGTTAAAGGGGGGTTACATTTATAACCGGACACCCTGTACATAGCTTGATGAATTGTAAATAATTTAATTGAAGAAAATTATTGAAACTACAGTTATGAACTGAACTTAAGGCAATGAAACTTAGTAAGGGATTGATGCTTGAGGAGGTAACGGCTTCCTGCTTACTAAATAGGTAACGGTACGACCCATGTAAACATTCGGTTAACTATATGGTTAGACAATTGCGTTGGCTAGAGACGAAATAATGATTTAATTTTTATGTATTTTTACATACTACATAAACATCCTAATATTAGAAATAAATAATAAGTATCTATTGAAGGGTCACACATACATGGAGGTTGATTCAATACATTCTGTTATTGAAAGAGGGAAGAAGATGTTTAAAACCATGGATATTCGCGTTCGTCATGACTAGGCTTAGTTTATCAGGCACGTGTGGAAAATACAAAGTTTGTAAAATAGTACTGGACGATTTTAAACAACAGCCTTCTTCTATAGGCAAAATATCAAAATGCCAATCTAATGAAGCTCCAAATGTTCAGAGGAAACAAAATTAAGATGCTATGGTGTTAATTTTTAGATGTGTGCATCTTAGATGTACTTCTGATCATATTGGCACCTTGTTTTGTGAAGCAAACATTCAGAATGACATTTCTAAGGAGATTGATTTATGACAGTTCCCAAAGCATCCGCTCAATATTCCCAATGGATTTTCCGTATTCAGTCGTACACTGCGTCCAGTAAAAAGGATAAGTTTAGTTAACTTAAGGAACTACTGAAATAGATCTCAATCTCATGCCGATCATTCAACATGAACCTATCGCATGGACCGAAATCGTCAAATGATGATAACCTAGATACCAGTGTTAAGAGTAATTATTAATGTTGCTGTGTTAATGTCAACATAGTTTTACGGGTTTAAGTTCTCTAAAAATGCGAGCGGACTTCCAAGAAAAAAAATTTTTGATACTGAAAACATGATTTTATTTTTATTACAACTAAAATGTTCACACTCGTTGTATTAATAAATCTTTGAAAATATCTAGTTATGGTCATATTTCATGCATTGCAAATACTCTACGGTAACTTATATATTATTACCTATTTAAAGTGCTTTTTGTCAAAACGTTAACTATTGGACTTCCGATCTTTGTACACCAAATCGAAGACATTAAGTATATTATTTTTAATATTTAAAAATAAAAAAAAATCTAACATTGGCAAAAATAAAGAATATTTCCGTTAAAATATAAAATTATAATATGATTGATAAAAAAAAATGGATGAAACAACTGCAAAAGTTTTATTAGCGATCATTTCAATGTTTTTAAACACTTCCCTAAGGCATCAGGCATTAATGATGGCTTCATATGGTTGTTGAAAATCACATTTTTCCGGAGCAGGTATAACTCTCCTTCTTACAAAAAAAATCATATTACTCATATAATACTTTCAGACCGATTCTGACTCCAACGTCTAGTGTCATTGGATTTACGTTTCACCTTCAAGCTTGCAATAAAACCATAAGACTTGTACTTGAGATTAGGTCTTGTTCTTTAGAGAAATATGCTAGTTTTGAAAATAAATAATAGCGGTTTAGTCTAGCAGTAGGAGCAAAATTAAATTAATTTAGTATTCAATGAAAATATTGATTGGGCTCAAATAGTGCAGATGAGACAGTACGATATTTGAACTGAAAATAATGAGGCCTTGTGGCCCTAAGGGACAGTAATGTCCCGACGCTCCACATTGGTGGCATCCCACGTGCGAAAAATGCAGCACTAAAGCAGGGACGTGATTGGTCTAGAAGCAAGCGCGTTGCCACATTTCGGCGTACTGTGCAGGTACGCCAAAACTCCGTTTTGATTTAACTTTTCGCGAAGATACGCAGAAAATCCACTGCCATTTAAAGTTTTTACACGTTGTTTTTATATTTTGTGTCAATATGGCGTTAATTGTTATTTGTTTTGAAGCAAATAATTAATATTTTTCTTGATTTTGTTGAAGTATTTTTGTTTCAAGGAAGTTGTAAGATTTGATTATTTTATTAATAGACAACAAAATATTACTTACCTAATTCTATGCTCAGAATTTGTTATGTTATAAACTAAAATAATCAATTTCTCCATGTAGTCTTTTTTTCAAGGCTACATAATAGGTACCTACAGGTGATAGATTAAGAATCTACACATACTGTGTTACATATCTAATAATAAAATTGCACTACATAGTACACAACCAAAATGTTTGTAAACAAAATTTGATTATTCTGTCGTTGTCAACTGTCAGTTTCCAAAATCAGCTGAGAATTTTTGCATTTACATGGGTGATGTGCCGTTAAAATTTGCGTACTTAGCTTTTATGTGTTTTACGCACGTGGGACGCCGGCGCCGCCTTAAAGAAGGGCGGCTGATGAATGTCTAAAACTCTTAATGAGGGCGGACAGAGAAACCATATGGTCGAGGCTTGCCTTCGCCCTTTGGACTTATACAACTGTGTTCGAGGCCGAGATGTATACGATTCTCATATGAGAACCAGTTAAGAGCCTTCAGAGGGAAGGACATCTACATCTGGTCCAACGGCAGTACTGCTTTGTCGACTCTCGGGTCTAATAGAATAAATTTTGTGCTGTAGTTTGAATTCACGGATGTCTTGGGCGCCCTGGCACGGCATAATAGGGAGGCTAATCGTCTGGCAGGACAGGGTTCCACAATGCATCCAATGAGACTGTAGCCTATAATAGATATGTTCTACAGTAAGCCGCCACCATCCTAAGTAACGCGATTAATGTGCGGGTAAAGGGTCTATGGCGAACTACTCTATAAATGTGGCAGGCTGATGGGCTACTCGTGGGTGTGACTCAGTGTCTTGTAGGGTGAGGCGTGAGGACCTTTTTGGCTCTGCAGAGGAGGAAATGAGACTTATGACAGAGCTCCTGAACAAGCATTTGCATCTACTGCGAATCGTGGAACGTCCGGAATATAGGTGCTATTTGGATGACTTATGTTTTTCCCGATTGTCTGCCGTTGACTAAGTTAAAAGAGATTTACTCTGGGAGTTAACGTAAAGAAGATTCATCCGAGGAAGCTGTGGATCTTCGCTAAAGATACCGAATTTTGGTGCTGAATTGGCATGCGTGTGGGTGATCAATTGACCCAGAATAGGGGTCTACGTGAAAAGGAGCTCCCGTCCGCGTTTCCCAATTTATTCATTAATTCACTAAGCTCAAGAGGAGCATATAGACCTTCTAAATAGTAATGCAAGATCAATTCTACTCCACAAGATGGGTATCGAGGAGAACTAAGGCTTTGAGCAATGGCCTCAACTCCCTTTTTAATCTAGAGATGGGCTCACATCTAGACCGTTTTATAAAAATTAAAAAGGGGTTTTAGACCCCGATATTTTTGGAGTAAGGAGCTAAAACATTGCGCTACCCCTTGCGCAATGTTTTCTTGCTAAGTCTTGGGATTAAAGTCTAGTAGACGTAGAGTTGTTTACAAAGCCTAGTGAGTTGCCGACCAAGTTATAATTTGAAATGACACTTTTCTTCTCCACACCAACTCTGTCCTAATGACACCATTTGATGCGTTAAAAAAAAACTAAAAAAAAATACCTCCATGCTTTCTTCTCTTTTTTCCTGAAGTTTCGTCACTACTTGATTCTGTGAGATCATCTGCTCTTCCGTCAAGGTTGTTGTGTTTAAGTTCCATTTCCACTTCAACTTCAACGTCCTCTTCTTCGTCTTGCCAAGGTGCCGTCATTTCCAATGAGCGCATCCTCTTACGTCACTTCTGTAACAAAAGAGAAAATAATTATATTTAGTTGAGAAAGAAAAATTTTCGGTGGGCTTAATGTATGTTTTATGAAATTTCGTCTAAGTGCCCGAAAATAAAACTTTTAAGAGTGTATTTTTTAATCGGTTGCTTAAGATCAAGGGAAAGTTGATTCAGGATTTTGATAATAAGTTTTACAAGACAATCTTCAGGGGCCTTTCAGTTTAATAAACAATAGAAATGTTAAGTGTAAGTCACTTACAAATACCGTTGTCCCAATTACATTGTGGTATTTGTCAATAATTGTTTTGCAGTTTTAAAATTTCCAAATATCTAATAAATACATAATAATAAAATGAAATGCAAGGACGCGATAGGAATTTAAATTCTACAAATGAGTAATTCGAATGCAATAATACATTATTCGATATTGCGTATAGTAGGTATTATTTATCTATTATTGAAAATCCATATGGAAGTTGGAAGATGTAACTGTATGGAGTCTAATACTAATGAAGTTATTCTACAAATGCCTATTTGTCTTAATTGAGTTTTTTACATTTAAAAAGACACCTGTTTGTTTTCAACTTTGTTTATGAGGGTTATATATTTTGTAAAATTTCGTATTATCGTCCAACTCAAAAACACTTATAAATGGATAGCAACTTAATTCTTTTGTCTAGACTTCCTTTGTTTTTCTAATGTCTCTGTTTTCTTTTTAAAAATAATTATAGGATAATATAGGATGTCTTTGTTTTTTCAAATATAACACATATTGCGCCAGTTGAGATCACTCATCAAACTTCATTGGAATCGGATCGATAGATAAAATTGGCCATATTGGCGTATTAAAACATATTGTATCAAATGGCCAGGCTGACCCATAACTCTTGTTGGGCTGTCGACTTGAGATCAACGTGGCTCATAGTGAGCCATTAAAATATTTTATATGTATATGATAATATATATTCTTTTTATTTAATAATGCGAGTATTAAAACACAATCAAAAGAAAATAATCGTTTTAATTAATATATCCTACAAAAGAAGAAATCTGTTACGCAAAGGGAAAACTAACCCAAACTGACCTTTTTATTTTTTTTGTGGCTCGGTGAGGATTAGCTGTGTCGCTGTCATAGGTGTAAAAATGTTACAAATTATGGAAAGGGTTATATTTCGATTGATGTGAGCATTTATTTTGATAACATTCTCTAATCTAATGAAAACATTTGACACACGCGGCTCATAGAGCCCTAAGGGGTATTCAAGGAAGCGCAGCGTGAGTCCAATGGTGCACCATGCAAAAAACTGAAAATAAGTCAAAAAAGAGTATCTAATATAAATAAATTATTGAATCTGATGATGTTTTCTATCAGAATAGAGAAAAGTGGTGACCGGACCGATTTATTTTTACACGTGTTTTATAGAATTATATTTTTTTTTTAGTTTTTTGTGATACTATTTTATACAGTCGAGGCCCAACGTTTTCAAAATCCTCAAATCTAATGGTTTGAGAACTCTAAATATCAACAAAGGTGTCCAGTTTAATTATTATAAAATCGTTTTTCTCTTTGGAGTTTTTGGAACATGCTCTGCAGCATAATCTTACGTTATAATTACGTGGATGAGATAGTAAGAAAACTTTTAGAAACCGGCTGAGCACGTTCAGAAAAAAATATATTACAACTCAGGATATAAACAATATTCTCTTAAGTAAAACGTAAGGAATAAAATTTACTCACGCTGTTCTATTTAGTTAAGAATTTATTTATATTCAGATTTTAATCCCAAGAATGTCACTTTTTCTCGCTATAAAATTAACGATGTACCTTTGAAACAATCGTTTTAAGATTTGCCATTTCGTGCATTTATGAACACACATTAACTAAGACAAGAACATTTTGGGAAGATAGAATACAAAACATAACTTAATTTAGTTTAAGAATACTTCTTACTTGAAAAAAAATTCTAGTAAGCTTTAAACTTGGTTTGAAATAAAAATCGTGTACGGAAATTCACTATATATTCTTATATTCTTGTAATGAACATGTCTACATAAGAATACAAATTTCTTGAACCGGGAACTTTCCTGTGCGTACGCAATTGGGTACATAAGCAACCATGAATGCCAGATGAAACTATTTCTAAATTAATTAAGTAAATCACACAACTTCTATTTCAAAAGTAATGCAGTTAGTAGGTTTTATGCATATGGCTATAAAACTACACCAAACAAGTTTTTTTGTGTAACATAAATTCTACAACAACCCATCTAAGCTAATTATGATAGAATAACCTAAATGGCCTATAGTCTAGTCTAGATGGTTAAAGATGATTGAAATTTGGTGAAAACAAATATTAATTTCAGTGACAAGTCAATTTATTTTATTTAACAAATGTAAGAAATCCTGGTATTGTAGATATCTAGACAATCGTACAGGAATTTCATACAATTCCCGAAGAGGTAGATCGGTGGGTTACTATTCTTCAGGGATGAAATATGGGGACCCGTTTTCTTTGAAAAAATTTCAACAGCGGGTTGAACTTTTGAGAAAACCACATACATCCATTTACCATAAATCTTTGGAAAGACAAGGCAAATGCTATCATCTGCAACTGCTTGGTGCAAAGAGAAAAAAATCGTCACCTACGGCTCGACAAAATAGCAAAATGGTAGCATTTTTCGTGCAGATTATAATTTTAAAAAAATAATGAACATTGAGAGCGTGATATTGACAAAATATATTTTCTTTTAGTGGAACTATCCACTTATTTTTCAATCGATTTTTTATTTCGACAGACTATTCTAGTCTTATTTAATATAAGCTCATTAATCAACATAACACATTCACTGCCCACGCCCAAAACGACTATTGCGTCAGGTGCCACTACAGTTTTTCGGATATTTTTTAAATTAAATACTTAAAACTTGTTACAAATGAATTCAAATATGGATTTTCAATTTTTTTTTTATAAAAAAAAAAGAAACGCGCTAAGTGCGTTGTGGGCACTGAGTAACATAAAAACCACGCTCAGTGCTCATAAACGCGCCATACGCGTTCTGAAAAAAATGTTTTTATTACTCATATATTTTACATCATCAGTGAGGCCTTTCTTAGGGTCACATCTAGGTCTTTTGAGTAAGTGCCTAACATCTTTTGAACAACCAGGCTGTTGGTCCGATATAAAATAGCGATTTTGCATAAAACCAGTATTCGGTGCCCATCAACGCACCTAGCGCGTTCACTGTAAAAAAAAACGAAAAAATAATGACCATATTTTCTTTACAATGCATTTTTTCCCTGTATTTTATACTCTAAAAAGGAATACAAGTAGATACGAAATGGTCCTTACCGCTTATAACAGTGCAATCAACTTTTCGAATGAAAAAGACCGCCAAAAGCCCAATTAAAAAAATAAATCGGAACCAACCTACTCACATTACGTTTGAACCAGTACTAAACGCCCAGTCGTATTAGCAAGCGCGTGCAGTTATGCCCGGTCTTTCTGTGGTGCGCAGAAACTAATAGACACAAGAACGCGCCTAGCGCGGTGTGGGCACACCGTCGAAGTTCCAGTCAACGCGCCAAGCGCGTTGTGGGCAGTCAATGTGATAATATGGCATAATTTAAATATATGATATTTCAAAACTTTACCACCATATAGAATCAAACTGTTTAATTTGCATTTTAGTTTTAAATGATCGGTTTTTGGACAAGTATACAGCATTTTAATATTAGCTGACATCATTCAGTTAAAATAGACGAAAATCTATAAATGCTTATTTTCGGTTAGGCTGGGTTAAAATGGGTGTCAAAGCTTGTTACCAAGTATTATTTTTCAACCGACATCAATATTTTAGGAAAAATTATATGCCGTGAGCTATATTAAAATGAACCGTAGAATATTCAGTAAAAATTAAAAATCGATTAAAAATAGGTTATTCCATTAAAGGAAAAATGTGTTTTTATAAACATCATGTGACCAGGATTTTCAATGAAATTTCTATCACAATAAGCACCATAGCTCCAAAACTTTGCAAATTTAAATAATTTCGTAATTTTAATAACCACAAAGTTAGCGACAGCGGCGACTTGAATTTTAATATCATGGAATATTAATTATTTTGTTTAGTTATGATTCTAAGGGCATTTCAATTTGTTCTTAATAGCATTAAGCATGATATTGCATAATTGTTTGAACTTTTGCAATAAAATGGGCTTCTTCTGTAATTAAATAAAATGTAAATCCACGTAAACCGAGGTCTCTATCGTTTCTATTTTCAAAATAAATGCGACCTTGGAAGAAAGAAAAAAGCATAAATAATATTAGTAAGGGACATGCCCAATAAGGGCACTCAAGTATCTCACACGTCGCGGATAATTTAATTTGCATCAATTACAAAGCCAAAGCGTTTCAAAATGCAACCGGATCTAAGTGACACATCTTGTGTTCTATTAGATGCAACGCAACCTAATCATTAAGTCCACCCGGAGCTAATTTTTTCGCATTTAAACTCATGTCATTACTTTCCAAGTGAAAGATATTTTGTAACAGTCGTGCGACATAAGAAGTAAAATACATAACCACTTTCACAAAAACCTTGCAGCTATAAGCTAAGATCCGTTATGGTGAGATAGATCCTGCTATATCACGGCCGCAGAATAAATATTAATTACGTTAAACTGTTACTTCATACTATGCACTCCTGTCCATTACAATATAGCACGACAATAAACTTTTGACTGAATCTTGGTGACGATTTGACTTTAATTGAACATGGGTTCTCGACCATTGCTGTCTACAATTGTGAGCTATAACTTAAGTAATTGTTATACTGTAGATTTAAAAGGAATTAAGTCACTAAAAGTTGCCGTTCGCGAAAAAATTACCCGGTAAAATTGGACAATATGGTGTTTTCTGCAAGTACATACACCAAAACATAATGAAATCTGCGTCTAAGTATAATAAAGGCCAATTAAAAATATCAAAAAACACACTCCGGAATTTTGTATCCCCAGGAACGATACCAGAATACCTACGTTATATTGAATAATTTGTAGTAATGGATAATAGATAAATCTCATTTAAGCTTTAGTAAAGTTAACTGTGCCGGACACACTCAAGAGACATGCAAAGTTTGAGGAAAAGTAGCTCCATCTGATTAGCAATGCATTGCATCCGCTTTTTTTAAACTAGAACAATAAGTATTTCTTTTCTGTTCAAGCATAGAATTTACAATCTTTATAATGTGAGAACGTGAAATATACTTTTCGCTAAAGCGCACACAATATTTGTTTTACGGTAGCTTAAGTAATAAAAATTTCTTCTAACGAACATGACATAATCATATTATTATACTAATTACTTTGATAGTTTGAGTTAGTTTGGGTTAGTTCCCGGTAGTTCAGTACATTTTTTCTTAGTATCCATGGAAATTTAAATAATGTATGCATCCTTAGTTTGGTTCTGAAATTACTTTTATCAAAATATTTTTTTGTGGTTCTTGTTATGCAGGTTAATTTAAGTGATGAAAGAATAATATTAACATTGAAAACGTTCTGGTTGCTCATAATATATTGTACTTTAAAAGGATAGTAGGTTTATGTGCTGATTTAAAAAAATAAATAAAAACAATTTACAGAACGACTCATTTTTCAGTAAGGACATATAGTAACTAAACTATTTAATTTTTTATTAAATAGTTTAGTTACTTGATGTCCTTACTGAAAATGAGTCGTTCTGTAAATTGTATTTATTTATTATTTTTTTAAATTAGCACATAAACCTACTATTTTACGTTTAAATTCGACGAAAATTTAGAAAACTTCTGGATGCAAATCAAAGTAGCGTTTTTCACTCAAAATATAAGGAATTGCTACATATTTGTTGTCTTCTTGTTGAGAATAGTTATTTTGTGCTCTTGCACTAGGGTAACTATTGAAGTGCTTACAAATTCTTTTTTTTATTATTTGATTTATATCGTTTATCTTAAACCCATTTAATATTAAGGTCTCCTTCACTTTGTCTAGTGTCTCTGGTCGAAATTCGGGAGAAGTCAAGGAGATAGCTCGGTCAGTTAAGCCAATGATAACACTCATTTTTTGAGACT
>MU184283.1:35566-66618 GCA_016904865.1 Pissodes strobi | reverse complement strand
AACATAATCTATATAGGTATACGTCCCATTTCAGTTATGTAAATATATGTCCAGATATTTTACTGAAGATTTATAATTTTTATACTGATTATTGATTTTTATTGCAGGACATATTAACTTTCTAAGCCGTTTAGTAAACCACATTGCCTTACGTTTATCTACCGCTAACGATAAATTAATTTCTTTGAGGTATTCATCTATTTTTACCAGCACATCTGCTATTTTAGAAGACATGTTTTTTATAATTGCGCCTCTTAAAAACAAGACTAAGTCGTCAGCATAGCCCATTATAAAAAACTTCATCAAGATTAGGTTTAAAAATATCTGCAATATAGGTATTGTAGAATAGCGCTTAAGGGTTTCATTTAGGGATCCCTTTCGTAACCAACGCTGGGCCAAGAAAGGCACCATCATCTACTCTCGTATAGATCAATTTTTTTACTCTTATGGCGAATATTTCGTAGTAAATCCGGGCTTACTTAAGTTTTGCACGCTTATCATATTATCGGTAATAACTAAAAAAACAATTCATATATCTATCTATACAATGATTGTTATGTAAAAATATTTAAAAAGGTAATGCAAATTGTTATAGAATGAAAAAGATTAGATTGTAGTTAAAATATGGTAGATAAAATGAAGATATGTGCCGTTCAATCGATCTTATGGAATTAATAATTTATTTTTATTTCACGAGAAGAAAAACAGTGAGATTATGTACATACCAGTAAATTTATCTTTGCAACTCGAGTCGAATTACTTCTGTAATAATACTACTTTCAAACTCACATTATGGCAGTTTTTTTTTTGAAATCCAGCGACAATAATTATTATAAGAGTTGTAGAAAAATTGTGTATACCTACCATAGAGTTGAAATAATACTTTCATTTAATCTTTTGGACCTATATAAATAAATGAAGATTGCGAAACAAAGGAATATTTCCAACTTTTTTTTTAATGGAATACTTTATATATTTTGCGCTACAATCACACACTGTATTTTACTTATTTCAATAATACGTAATTTGTTGCTAGGTATTTGGTTAAGACGTTTTTCAGATATACCTATAAGTATAAAACATTGAAATTGAGATCTAGACTGCCTTGAAAAATAAAATGTTCGATTTTTAAACTTAATTTTGGCCCATATTGACGCCAAGTTTTAATATGCGCCAAAACCTGAGTTTTACAAACTGAACATTTTTATTTTATTTTGTCGGGCAACCTAGATCTAAATTTTAATACGCAGAATAGATGTTTTTATAGTGGAAAGTGTAGTAATATCATCCTTGGTTTTTTTTGTTTTAAATTTAATAAGTCTAAAACATATCACGAAACAACACCTCAACTTTTGTTTAAAGACTTTTTGTATAACTCTTATAGGTGTGTGTCAAAAGACAAATGAAATCTCTACACAAGTTTTTCAAGTAACTTTAGACCCCTACTTACAGAGATTGTTGAGATATTAAAAATAATTTTAAATATGGAGGTTGTGATCTCCAACACAGTTTTAATCACACAATGCTAAAACAGAATTTTTGCAACTCGACGCATATTTCATTACCAGATGATTAAAACTAAATCTAAAATCTAACTAAAGAGTTAGGTACTGAAGATTATATGGTATCGTGACATATTTAGTATTTTCATTCTGATTTACGAAAGAAGTGGAATCACGAATGGCCTTTCTAAACGCATGCCTATTAATTAGTTTATTTATTAAGTTAGTATTGAAACCATTAACTTGCTATATTCTTAATTGTCTCCTTTTCATGATTAAATCATTCTTTACAGATAGAAAAATTAACCATGCGGTGTACCTACTAAGAAATAAAAGAAGGCCATTTTGTGTTGGTCCCAGTGGCAGGAGTCATTAGGAACATATCGGTTAGTGGCAGTATTTTTTTTATAAATATCAAATTCTAGTGTACGTACGTTCTCAATCACTAAAATATTCAAAAATGGTAAATGGCCATTGTTCTCAACTTCACAGGTAAAGTCGATGGCGGGGAAACGGCTGTTTAGGTTTGTTACAGTCTTCGTACAAGGCTTCGATATTAGCAGCTTTTGTCTCGAAAATTGCGAAAATGTCTTCCACATACCTGCATCATACCCCTAAAAAATACTCAAATCCAGACTGATTTCGTGTCACTCATAAAAAGATTAGCTAAGCACGGCGATCAACAGTCGCCCATTACCGTGCCTTCAACAGTTATTTTTATATTGAAAGAAAATTTGATCTAGACAAAGTTTGGTTAAATTAAATATTCTTGTATGATTTCATTATCAAAACTATCCATCTCAATTTATGCACCAAGGTATTAAAAGGTCTGTGGGATTGGTACACTAGGGGACAACGAGCTAATATCAAACGAGATTAAATTTTCACCATCCTTTACTTTTATTAATTAAATCTAAAGAACTTAGTACCCCTGAATTCTGTTATGTTATAGGTAAATTTTCAAACTGGTTTGCTAGCCAGTTGGATATATTATAAGTTGGTGATGCTATGGTGAGACCATGCGACGCAGTGCGTTCAGAGTTTTATAAATCTTGAGAAGACAATCTATTTTTGGCATAGTAGGATTGCTCAAAGATAATAATTTGTATTTAATTTGGTATACCATTCGTGATTATACTTCTTTCGTTAATCGTGAAGAAAATACAAAACATGTCTCGATATCATACAACCCTCAGTATACTAGAGGACTCCAAAAAGTATTTAAGAATGGTTTAAAAGACGGTTTAAAATTAGTATACCAGCCTCATTTTAATGTTAAGAAATTATAGGGTCGTCCAAAGGAGAAAATTTAAACATTGGAAAAAAATGGTATTTGTGAAATTGGGTGCATAATCTATAACCAAAAAATATGTTGGTCAAACTAGAAGATCCCTACGAACGTATAAATCATTGTGATGGTTGATCAAGCGTAACCAGTAGGATCACAGGATTTTTTTATCAGAAAAAATAAAGCAGCATCACATAGCGGTAAAACTATATCAAAGTGTTTTTTTAATTACTAGTACCAGATAAATTGTTTGTTACTAATTCCGAATATATCAAGTTTGATACGTCTATCTTTAGATCTAACTGAGAAAATTACAAAAAATGTGCCTATATGTGGCGCAAGACCGATGCATTAGATAAGTACTTATTTTTATATCACTCCATTTTTAACATATTAAAGTTTTACAAATGTTTTATTAAAATTTCTTAGTTAGTTTTATAGGTGGAGGCAGGGCCGGATTAAAGGTCCTAGGCGCCCTAGGCTGGTCGGCTTTCGCCCCTCCCCCCACTCCTCTCTTCATGTTTACGTTTTTGATAGTTTACTATTACTGCACTAATAAAAATCGTCCCTTAATAAAAACTAAAACAAATTCATTGAAAAAAAAACGCTGTGTCTAGCCTCCCGGTACCGGTATCCGAATAAATCCCGGTAAAATATAATGGCGGTGTGATGACGTAATGGTCTACCGGTATTTACAATAATCCCGGTAGATTTTGTTCTCGTATTACAATATGTCTTCGTGATGCAATCAATTTGTCGCAAGAGCTCTCGTGGTGTAGAGGTTTAGATAGTTGGGTCTCACCTGGACGGCACGGGTTCGAACCCCATTGCTTCTTTTTATTTTTTTTTAAGATTATGTTTCTAAACAGTTTTTTTTTCTTGATTTTGGGTATGTCTTGGGTTAGATTGGGTTAGCACCTGGTTAGTTTCCTTTTCTTGAGCCCCCGTAGCGAGCGAAGCGAGCGGAGGGTCATGCGGATCGACCAATAGGAGAGGCCGATTTTGATATAGTCGGCTAGGCCTGTAAATGCTAATTATTTTATAAAATCTAACGGGATTAATAGAAACACCGGCAGAATATTACGTCATCAATACATACCGGGATTTATGCGGACATCGCTACCGGGAGGCTAGCATAGCTTGATATAAATACCGGTAGATTTTTACATCATTATATATACGTCATCATTTTACCGGGATTTATTCGGATACCGGTACCGGGAGTCTAGACACAGCGAAAAAAAAAATACTACCTTATTTTTCGACATTCCATTGAAGTAAATTCATTAATTATAAAAAGTAAAGTGGGTGCGTGCAGCGCCGCGCGCCGTTACTTTTGGCTTCCTTTGCGGTAATTTGATTGATTTGAAGGGATATACCGATTTTTGTTTTTAAACTAGAAGCACTAAAGTTAAATAATGCGATTTAAGCAGAAATGCTTGCATAATTATTTAAGAGTCAAGGTAGATACAAGTTAAGAGGTCTATGAAATATCTAGTCTAAATATATAAATATATGTTCCAATATCTTGGTTACTGAAGAAATGATGGTAGACTAAAGGTTTATTCTTTAAATGAAACATATCCACAATTAAAAACTGTAAAACATAAATATTCGTCTACTTCCAGCACGTTCAATTCATTTCAATGGATCGAACTGTGCTATATCAATATCAATTTTCATTCCAGTGTTTCCGAAACAATTTGACTTTAAGGCATACTTTATTGCTATATCAAATTTATTCTTGGAATTTTTTCCTCAGTATTAAAATTTAGAAATATACCCATCCTTTACCACTATCCGAATATATATTTTTTGCTAGCTATGCATAACTTCCATTTTATTAGGTTTCGAACATAAAACATTTTATTTACTGGTTTTATATCATACAAGGAAAACTCACTTGAGTTGGTCGCTTTAATTTCTTTCTTACTATTTAGCTAGAAAATACTTTCTTAAATAAATATACTAAAGATTGTCCTTAAAATTACAAAATGCATTAGAGCGAATTTTCTACTTCATTATAATTTTTATTAGAATTTAATTTTTATTTAATATTAAAATATTTATGAGTAGCTATGATATTGACGGGGCCTTTGATTTTAGTAACGAGATGGAAATTACTTTTCCTAAAAAATAGCCAAGTTAAATTGAAAATGTGTTAATGCCAGCTAATGATATACTCTATCAGGCTTTTGTAAAATTTGCCTTTGGAAGTTTTGTAAAAGAGATCTCCTTGGTGACTATATATAATTTTTCCAATACTCTTCCTATATGAGGAAATATAATAAATTGGAGAAGATTAGACATTTTCAAGTTTTCGTAAAAATATTTGACAATGCAGTAGTAAAGCAGGAAGTATACAAGGCGCCCTAGTTTACTATCCGATCGTCGTTTTGTTTTTTTATCTATGTGTAAAAATAGCGTTTATAAATTATGGGAAATGAAGAATCTAAAAGGAATCAGTAGCGGAGATTTGATATATTCAGCTTTTTGTAAAAAAGCGACGTCAGAGCAATGGAGCAGTAAGAAAATTACTACACTTGGGAGTTTAGTTTAGTATCCGATCGTCGTTACATTTTTTAAATGATTTTCACGGGTATATTCGCAAGACGCAAAATGATAAAAATATAGGCGGACAATCGGACAGTAAAATGGTATCGAAAAAAACTGTATAAACAATAACATATCATTTTTCCATTTAAATAATATCACTGCAAAATTTGTGAAAATCCTGTACTTGTGTGGTCAAACTTAAGTAGCTTTATTGCCTCCACTATCGCATTATGCTCCAAAAGACCTACAAATATCACAATCATGAATGCCTAAAGAAATAATAACTATCTACAAACATATCAAGAAGCATTTGTTTTTTTGTGCATATCTTTCCTATTTGATAGCTAATATGAGCAGAAAGGGCTATTGCTTTTAGGTGTATTAATTCAGCTTCCATCATGTCTAGAATTATTTAGATTTTATTTTCAATCAGAGTTCATGCAAATCATCTTTACAATATGGGTATTAACTCCTTTTATTCTCAAGTATTTATAATCTAGTCTAGAAAGTTCCTCTCACAATTTAGTGCGCTATTAATTGTAGTTGTTTAATAACAATAGCAAATTTCAATCCCTTTGTAACGTCTTAATTAAATACTTTCAATTCTCTAGGAAATATCAGTGTTTCTGGAAAATAGATATTAAAACTACATGAAAGGCAAGTAGTGATACTTACCAGTCGAGGACATAGTTTGCGCCCGAGGAATAGCGAGGGCTGGCAAAATAGTCCGAGACTGGTCAAGAACACTGCCTCCCGAGTTGTGTATTATATTTTGTCTACTCCAGTTCCCTCAAATTAAAAAGGTATGTCCTTAATAATTATGTATATCTAATTTGAGTAATCCAACTTAAATACTCTGTATGTGTGACATATTTGCAAAATCCTAGGCGTTTAAAGATCCTTTACACAAATAGTGCACTATGTAAAAATCGACCTCTCCTATTGGTCGATCCATCTCGTATTACGATATGTCTGCGTGATGCAACCAAATTTTATCAAGAGCTCTTGTGGTATAGAGGTTTAGATCGTTGGGTCTCACCTGGAAAACGCGGGTGCGAACCCCGTTGCTTTTTTTTTTATTTTTTTTTAAAGATTATGTTTCTAAACAGCTTTTTTTCTTGATTTTGGGTATGTCTTGAGTTAGATTGGGTTAGCACCTGGTTAGTTTCCTTTTCTCGAGTCCCCGTAGCGAGCGGAGCGAGCGAAGGGCTATGCGGATCGACCAATGGGAAAGGCCGATTTTTATATAGTGCACTATTTGTGTAAAGGATCTTATAACGCAAATCCTAGTATCCATTGATTTGACTGACTGCTTGCTATGAAATTCATAAACGTTCTGTCAATGTCATTTTTTTCTTAAATCTTCAAGATTGAGATCGATGCAGCTGCAGAGGCAGCATGGGCTCGTTTATGACCACCGAAATCGAAGGAAGGAAGGATACGAACGATGTTACAATCATTTTAAGGCTTGCTGTCGTATGACAAGCGTCAAAAGAGTTACCGAGAATTCTATGCTAGAGCACTAGAGGAGTTTAAAACCCTCAAGTCCCGTGCAAGTTTGTGGAGTAAGTATTCAATGTTGAAATCGATGTTATCCTTTCAAGATAACGTAGATATTTCAAAATTCCTAAAACTAAAAGCGTTTTTGAAGAGGAGTAATGATTGCTGTAAACCAAAAAAGTCTCAAGTTTTCACGCGAGAAGAAATGGAAACATTCTTGAGAGTCTGTTTAAAAGAACAGTTTTTCAGAAATTCTGCTATTTTTGTTCAAAGTTCTAAAGTTGCCTAAGGCTGAAGCTTGCACCGGCCATATTTTCAGAAGAACGTCTGGCACACTATTAGCTAACACTGGGGCTAGTCTTCTAGCTCTTAAAAGCATGGGGGCTGGAAATCGGAGACGGTTGTTGGAGGCTATGTTGCTGATTGCCTTTACAATAAAAACGAGGTGGCCAACAGTAGTTATTTATATAACTAGGTCATAAAGAAAGCGTTTAGCCGGCAAATAAAAACACAAACCGTTAGGCGAAGATTTTTACACGCTGATGGCGCGAAATGCTGTTTATGACCGAGATGTATACAAAGTTTTATATCCCACCACGTTTGTGGCCGAAAACTTATTAACAAATATATATGTATATGGTATAATAGTATATTATGATATAAGTGTATAAGAGGGCCTTTAAAGCACGCGCGACATATTTCAAAACACGACGCGCAGCGGAGTGTTTTGTAAGTCGCAAGGGCTTTAAAGGTCTCTTATACACGTATATCATACGCTATTTTTTATTACGAATGCATCATAATCTCAAAAATGTTTTAAATATTAAATTTAAGGGATATATTGACGAATATATTAATCTGTCACATTTGACATGATCAAATGTTTCTATAGCAACCTTTAAAAAAGTAGGCGCGTCATAAACATAATTTTATGCACGCTGCAGCGTGCGATAATCGTTGATTATGATGCATGCGTAATAAAAAATAACTAATAGACAAATCACCCGTTGACAAGACCAAGGCTATTTCTGTCATTCTGAAACAAGTAACGCTTGACATAAATATTTGACAATGGATTGTGCTCATAGCAATTAAGTATACAAAGGCATTGTTATTAGAGCAGCTTTTTTCAAACCGTTTTTTTTTCTTCGGGTTTTGCAATGGAGAGATATTGGAAGCCGGTGCGGAGGCGAAGGCTGACCTTTTGCCCGCCAAATCTAGAACACTGTATGAAAAGACATATAAGGCTATTTTTTGGGGCGTGCTGGGTAGAATATCGCTGAAAGTGGAGCCATCAAAGAAGAATCCTACTAGCGTATTTTAAGGAAAAACTTAAACGAAACAAGCCGTCTTCCCTGTATGCTGAAGACCACGATTAATATAAACAACATCAACATTAGTAAGTACACCAAACTTAAGCGCAAGAGCACCTGATATAAACCAAAAAAGTTTCAAATTAAATGCTCCTGAGTAAATATTTGTGATGATAAAAGTTTCCATGATTTTTGGAATATGTGATGGTGTCACCAGACGTGAGGAACTCGAGGTTGATAACATTCAGAACCTCCAATATTCTCTTTTGGTATCCATAAAAGCATTCAAAACTAAGGTAAATCGTATGTTCATGGTAGTAGATGAAAAAGAATCCTGCTCAGTTTCATTGGACTTTATAGAAAATATTTGGCCCTAAGACCAAGCCATACTTAATATAAAAAACATTTTGTGTTTTACAAGAACGTGAAGTGCTCTACGCTAGTTGTAGGTAAAAATACATTTGGAGAATGCTTCAAAAAATTGACACATTATTTAACTCACCTGATGCGGAAATGTTTACCGATCACTGCTTTCGCCGAACACCTTCCATCCTTCTTGCCGAAGCGGAAGAAAGTATCACAAATATAAAATTTCATGCTGGATGAAAGTCAACGAAGGTGGCTCAAGGATATATCGAAAATTTCTAGATAAAAGATTGCAAAAAATATCTGGCACACATATTTTCATTTCATTGAGGTAAAAACAGCCAGGCTTCCATATCTGGTGGTCAGCGGAGTGCAAGTAGAGAGGCTTCCACATCTTTATATCATTATAGCACAACTAAAACTCAGTTACAGCAGAGCGAAAATTTCATAATGTTGCCAAAGAACGCACCTGCCTATTAGTATCGCTAATTGCTACAACTTTAATTTTAAGCTTGAAAAATGATCACCTAATTTGTGTCTATATGTTGTTTTTCGTTCAATTATAAAAACTAAAATCTGATTTTGCTATTAATTCTATGAGAAGAAATACAAGAAACATACATAGGTACAAAAAAGTGCCTTATTTTTAGGTCGCAGGCTTTAAAGTATCTCTCGGGCGTTAAAGTGCTACTTTTCACTCTCAAACCGGGCGTTAGAGTGCACTTTAATGCCCGGTGGGACATAGCATTATGCATAGCATTATTTATAACAAGAATAACAGCGATTCGAATTGAAGCTCTGTAACAAGGGGTTTCCCCAAATTTGTTAAACTGCAATTTATAAAATCGTACTATAAATATTATTTTAAAATGAAATTAAATTTTTTAATACATTTTGTTGCCTATTTAACTTGCTTTCCCAGGGAGGTAAATATTTTCTTGCCTCTGTAGGGAGGTAAAACGTATTTATCTCATCCGAATCAGTTTCATAATGGAGTACCTACCGAGTAGGGAGTAGACAAATTATTTTGCGTATTAGACTCTTAAAATACCTTTTTAATGAACTTAAAATATCAATAATAATCGATAAATTCTATCGTCCAATCGCATATCTTGAGAGAGCATGTGAAGCTTCATGTAACTTGTGACAGTATGTATAAAAACTTACTAGAAAGATTTAGTTTTTCTTGATCACAATTTTAGATTTTATTATGGGAATCTATGATCTTTGATGCATACTAATTGTAAAATTGTTTGTTTTATTTTGTTTGAAACATATTTAATAAAAGACAAGACGTTATTTTGCATTGACAAAAAAGAACCATTTTAATATTTTTAAATTATCTCTGGTCAAGGGCTTAAAATCATTAAGTATGCCGATAAAAAATTATGCTTACGTATATAGATAAAAACTAATTCCATTATATGAAAACAAATTGGCATGTCTTTCAATAAAAAAACCTTTTTAAAGAAATAAAATATTGTTTCACTCTATACGCTACCTTCTCTTAGTGTATAAGGTGGCTCGTAAGGACGAAATTCTGAGCACCGCACAATTTAGCAGGCTATACATTAATACACCCAAAAAAACAAGAAAAACAGACTATTGCCTCTTAGATGTTATTACTTTTCGTTTTATACAGCAGTTCGTATAGGCTTAGAAAGATTCTTACACGGTTATGTTAAAAATTAGATCCGATTCTGGAGTCCGATGTCTGTTAATATTTACGTATTTATGGGGCTTTAGTAAATTATAAAGTTTTATTTGAGATATCTTAAATTCCAACAGTAACAAAAGCGAAGTACAGTTAAAGTTTTCATCTCCTGATGATGCTAGCATGGTTAGCGAAACGCGCGTCGAGTGCAATAATTCTGTTTCGGTATTGTGGATAAAATTCCGTTTTAGTAAAAGCGAAGTTGGAATAGTGTTGCGAAATTGTAATAGTGTTGCATGAATCATACCAAATAATATTTTGGAAAATAATTACGGCAAAACAATTAAAGAAAAACATTCAAAACACGAAAAATGAGAAACTAAGAAAAAACACAGGCAAGAAAATGACAGGAATTAAAAAATACATATTTCTAAATACCTGAAGGTGCGGCAGAGAGACTGGAACCGTTTCAAGAAGCTATAGCTAAGCAAAATGTTTTAGTTAGACCTCGATTTAATTCAGCGCCATCAAAAGTAAAGAGATATAAATGAGACAAGAAAGAAACAGAATAAACTGCAAAATTAGGCACAACAGCAGTTAGATCGTGACACAAATGTGATCGGCAGATTTTATCAAACTCTTCTAGAAGTTTCTAATTACACGTACAATAATCATGTAAAATATACGATACTATTAAAGCTGTAGTTGGTTAATTGCGTCATTATTATTTTCTCCCCTCTGTAAGTCTTGTCTACGAAAATTTTTGTCTGACTTTTCCCTAAATCATTCTTTACATCTGGAAATTCTTGTATTTCGCCAATTGTGCATTTATTATCCTCGCGAAACGGAATTTCATCATTTACATATTTTGATATATTATAAAGGACTCACAAGTAATAATAACACATATGATTAACTTTTCCTAGTTTTACTCTAACTATATACTCCAGTTGCCTGGAGCAACTTTTATTGAAGATCTGTTCTGTTGTAAAAACAGTGTTGAACGCAAATATTCCTCACGAGTTTGGAGGTTTCAATACGGATCCATCAACTAACGCTTAACACTATATGATATCGCAAAACACCATATTATGTGGCACATTACTCTTTCGGTCATATATTTAGATCTCTTGAAATGAAACGCTTATTTTTATAGCAGTCGAAAAAACCAACTTATCGTTAAATGTAATTCTTGTTTTTGTGGCACAAGAAAATACCTAAGTAACTATTATGACTCTCTTTCAGCAACATTAATTCCTCTTGCTGACTGGAATGATTTAAAGATCGATCATTTACAGCAATATCTTTTGTTTCTGCAAACCGCAGTAATTTGGTTTAAGGATTCTTTGAATTTCAATGTATATTGTAAACCCCAACTACAGATTATAAATCGAGGATTTAATTAAAATCTTCAGTGATAAATACAGTATACTTTGTCTTACCAAAACTTGCTGTGACAACACGGTAATAAAAAACTTTCATTCTCGAGTTATATTTACGTAGGTATTGCTGTGCAAAGCTAGAAATTCTGTAGTTCAGTAACTAGAATATTACTTTGCAGCTTAATTATTAATTGTCAAATTTATCTACAAATTAAATAATTTAAAGAATGGAATTGCATTCACTTCTAGGAAGAACTAAAATAGTTATGATTTTTGTTACAACATTTAAGGAACATCATTTCCTATTAGACAAAATTTCAATAAATATTAAACGAAAAAGTGCTTTTTTGTGCCTAATATATGTCAATTTAAAGGGACTAGATCATTGGAAAATCTTAAAAGATTACGGACAACGAAATCAACCAAGAAACGTTTTTCAAAAGTGGCCACTCTAGCACAGAAAGATCTTCATATGCATCCAAATAAAATCCAAGTGCTGGAATACTTTAAGCCCTAAGAATTTCAATTGCGCTTATAAAATGTACATGCTTGATAAAACGTAGTTCCACCTAAGTGGATTATCTGAAGCCTCTAGAAGAAATGCCGATGGGATATACAACAATGATTCATCAGAAGTATCGGTGTAGTGAAAAGTCTTAGTCTGGTCTATCACTCCCGCACTGGAACCTTTTCTTCAAAAAGAAAAAGCTAGACGTAATCAATAAACTGCGAGCGATATTTGGGATACTCTGACCGGTTTTTTTTTCTTATCATGAAGAAGCACAGGAATACTGGTTTGAGTAAACTGGTAGTATGTCCTATATTGCTAAGCCACAATGATGCTTTAAGTCTTTAGTCTAGAACTGTATATCTATTCTCATATACATTATGAAAATCCCTTGTTTCTTTTTATTAAAAATTAGAAACCATTAGAGTTACTTAAGCAAAATTATTCATTGAAATCATTTCGAAAGGTACTACCGGCTATGTACATGTGGGAATCAAACCTCACGCAGAAACTATAAACGACGGATTATTTAGAATAATTCTTTTATGGGACGTAAAAATTATCTAGCACACTAAAAAGAAGTTTAAGTTGGGTGTCTGGTTTGCATTTTTGGGCTATTGATCTTAAACACTATGATCAGGTTGAAAATAAAATCGGAACTACCTATGCTGCTGCAAATCAACGCACGTCCATCTAACATTAATTTTGCTCAGGTATACGCTCCTATATCAGATAAATCGGAAGCCTAAGGAAACAAATTCTACTCGTAAATATAAATATATGAAAAAAAAACGAGTTAACTTAGGAGATATGTGCGGAAAGATTGAACAGATCCGGTATAAGACGGTATAGGACGAAGACCCTCTTGGCATATTTGAAATTAGGGTAGGAAATAAAGCATGTGATAATTGTTGGGGTTATGTCAAGAAAATAATCATTTCCATAGCATCACTTAAAAATCTTCACAAGATGAAAAGTCTTGAATTAATAGTAACCAAATTTACCAAATTGATTTTGTAATGATTAATAAAAACTCAGAATTTATATAGAAATTAGTGATGACGGCACAGATAAGGACTTGCCTAACAGCATTCACAAGCAAGAGAAATTTCATAAATATGATAATGCATAAATTAAGAGCTTCCCAAATGAAAATTGCTCTTGCGAAAGAACCCAATTAAATCTTTGGCTCATACTTAAAAACAATAATGACGTAGAAAAACAGTAAAAAATAAAGCAAACAGCTGTTTGGATGACCGATGAAATGATAAAATTGATGGAAGAATGAACAAAACTATAAGGACCATGGGGAAAAAGATAAACGACACCAGAAAAGTCAAGATTGAAAATGGAGCCATGGCAGCTTTCTGCTATACAAGAAAATGTGATGAGTGCACGCTAATGTAAATAAGCGATACTTATGGATGAATTAGATGAAATAATCATGAAACAGAAAGAACAACTACAAGCATAGAGCATATATATTGAAATCTTATTTAATACGCTGTAATTGGGCCATGTTATGCAAAAAGCTTCCAAGCCTCAAATCAATAATTGGGAGATATTCGTGTTTGAAATTTCTTTTAAATAATAAATTCTGTATCAATGGCATACAAACTTGAGTACAAACAATTCGTAGCAATAGTACAAGTATCCTCTTATATACAGTATGACACGTCTTTATTTTTATTTTTCAAAAATAAGAAAAATTTTGTGGCTTGGCAGGATTTTGCAAAATAAAAAATGCGAAAACAAGTAACAACAAATTTGTATATTTAGGAATAATGAAAGTAAAATACAAAATTCGGTTAACTTAAGCATCTACACTGTATCAACATTAAAATCTAGCATCTCCACGTCGAATCCATCTACATCTTCAACAATATTTTTGCCAAATTCTAAGTTGGTATAAAAGGGCAGGGCATCTGCCGATATAAGAAGCACAATTTCTTGCAGGTTCTTAAGTTTGCTTAGAATATCTCATAGTAGTTTCTTGTTAAACATCATCAGTGTTATTAATTGCATGTTAGACATGGAAATTTTCATGGTCTAGAGTAGACATTGGGTTGGAAGGTTTTTGCAGAATAAAAAAGTATAAATTATTGACCAGAATACCCGATTATCTAATTTTTCCATATAATGAGGGTTGATAGCTTTTTGCATAACAGGGCCCAATTGAGAATAGTGAGCACTTGGCCAGTCTTAACAATCTTACGTCAGAACTTTAAATAGTATCACGATTAACTAAACACGGTAAGGTAGAAGACCAGGTGATTTAAATGAGGCATTGATACAGCTTCTTGCTGAAGGCCGTTATTTATATAGGAAGTATAGTTTGGGTTAGTACATTAGTTTTAACGTAAAGAAAACAAAATTTGGGCAGTGCGTCATTGCTTGAAGCAAGTAATAGTCGATAATGTTCAAAATTGTCTCATACAAACTTACATACTTGTATCTATATATTACTTTTAATCTTCATTATATCACTGTATAATTTGGATACAAAATTAGGGTAAAAAGGATTGTTGTGTTTTATGCTTGGGAAGGAAGGAACCCATAATGTGTATTAGCTTATCGTTTTTCACCGTATAATTTGGTGATAACAGTCTGTATGTCCATAGTATGAATGAGCCATAATTAAACTCCGGATATATTTATTTCACCTCAGGTAAACAGCAATTTGTGCATTTAAAGCTTCGCATTTCAATTACTCTTTATTCCGAACCTGGATTGTCGGTAGAATAGATTCCATTTAATGCAACAATCGCTGGAAAGCAAGATGACACTCTCCGTCAAGGAAAGTGTTTCTACACATTAAATTTAATATATTTTTGCCTCCGTCAATGTTGTGTAATCAACAATATGTCAAAGAAAGAACATGTTTCTATCCTCTCAAATGCATCCGCGTACGCGAAATTTCCCGCTCTGTTCTTCCTGTCCGTGCCAGTAGGAAAAATTAGATATTAGTACCTGCCAAACACTGAAACACTCACCCATGAAGCAACGGTCCAGTCACCGCTCTGTTTGAGTTCGGCGCCAAAAAATTCAGCCTATGTCGCTGCCCTGTTTGAAGCCAAGATGTTTACTCAGTTTTCTCAAAATTTAAGTTTAGTTAGTTCAGTAATAAGTCCCTTACAAACACTCACCCGGGAAGCAACGGTCCAGTCATCGCTCTGCTTGAGTTTGGCACCAAAAACATCTGCCCAGTCGTGGCTCTGTTTGACGCCGATATATTTAGTCGTTTTCTCATTTTGTTTGCACAGATATTTAGAAAATATCTGCCGTACTCTGTTCTCCTTGTTCAAGCTTGGATAAGGAACTCATTTGAGCGTTTTATACCCATTATTTTAAGACAACACGATAGCGTCTCTAGCCTCTCCTGTTGCCGATTGAAGAAAATAAAATGACGGCTGGAAAATTGTAGTAAGATAAGAAGTAAGACAAATTTGTTCCAGTACTCAAGATTCGAATCAAATATTTGAAGTCTTATATCTTTGAAAAATGTAAGTTGAGAGAGTTGAAGAAGAAGAAAAGTAACAAGGTATTTAGTATGAACGGAAAAGCAGTCAGTTGAAATTTTGGAATAAAGAAAATTTGATTAAATTCAGTAAAGAGAGAAGTTCGTGTTAGATTCAAATAATCAAGAAATTTTGTTAGATATTAGATATTTACTAGTAGTTAACCTAATCTACAGTGTTTAGTTTTATGTGTGAAAGGATGAATGCATGAAAGTAGTTAGAAAACTTTTTATATATTGATCATATTTAATGCAAATTAAATCCTGTATTATTAAATTACGTAATACCTAAAATACATCTTTTAATTCACACCCTACGAATACAACCCCACCTACCTATTGTAATACAATCCATTAGTTAAAGTGGTTAATTATAAAGTTAATTACCACCCCTAAAGTATTAATTGTTTATACTGACCAATGCTCCTAAAACGAGACGTCTAGTTTATAATCCAAAGCAACCTAAAATGGTAAAACCATTAAATGTGTTCGTTTAGACATAGAGCCTAAGAAATATTTTTGGCCGCATAATCGCATTTCTAAGAAAAACTTTCAATTTGTACTTTGAGGTGTGATACACAGTATACGTACACCGTGTATAAGAAGTTGTACTACTGAACAGATCTAATGTGATATTAGGTTTGTTCTAGCAGCGATTTCAAACGGTTTCAAACCGTACGGAGTTTGCGCATAGCCATATAAGCGACGTTTATATCGTTATGCGCAAACTCCGGACGGTTTGAAACCGTTTGAAATCGCTGCTAGAACAGACCTATTATTCCGAGATGATATGACAGGTTCTGATAGTGTGACATATTTGCCAAATATTCCACATTTTGATGTTAATTGATGGTTTTAGTAAGACGTTACACTTGACACGTGGCAGAAGTAAATATTGTTTTGACATGCTGCTTTTTGTGCAGATATCGATCTACCAGCTATGAAATGAGTTTGTTCCTCAACTTTATATAAATTATTTTTCCTTCAAACGTCAGTAAATTCGTCATTACTCGACTGTGTAGGCGGTCGTGAAGTTTCGTTTTTCCTCCGCCGGAGCTTTACTTTTCACTTTTCCGCCGGCGGAGGTAAAAGTGTTGTCGTAGCAACATAGATACAATACAAACAGACAACAAAATAAGCGCCAACAACTTGAGATTTATTAAACTAAAATTTGTATTTATCACTCAATTTGTGCACTGCATTTCTAAAAATCACTGATTTAGGAACAAATTGGTTATTATTTAATCGAACTTACCCAATAACTGCTTATCAATACGGAATTAAAACGCAATCGGAGACGCAATTTTAAAAAAATTATTATTTTTGACAGTGGCCACTGACAGCTTTATGTTACATTACTATAGCAACAACCTGTGCCTATTCACCGACACCGGTCTAAGCCCCCTTGCGAACCCACTTATCTTTAATTTTAATTATTATTATTACTATTAAAAAGAGATGTTGCATTAATTTGTCGACATTTGAAGAAAAAACAGCATATTTCATTTAGAGGAAAAGTTACTTTTCATGGCTTGCTCTCTATTACCAGCCTCACTCCGTTCGGCTGTTAAACACGAGCGCGCCATGAAAAGTATCACTTTTCCTCCATATAAAATAATGTACTATTTTATTACGCATGCATTATAATCAACGATTATCGCACGCTGCAGCGTGCATAAAATGATATTTATGATGCGCCTACTTTTTAAAAGGTTGCTAAAGAAACATTTGATCATGTCAAATGTGACAGATTAATATATTCGTCAATATATACCTAGTTTAATATTTAAAACATGTTTGAGATTATGATGCATTCGTAATAAAAAACAGCGTATGATATACGTGTATAAGAGGCCTTTAAAGCCCTTGCGACTTACAAAACACTCCGCTGCAAGTCGTGTTTTGAAATATGTCGTGCGTGCTTTAAAGGCCCTCTTATACACTTATATCATAATATACTATTTTATTACGCATGCATCATAATCAACGATTATCGCACGCTCCAGCGTGCTTAAAATGATGTAGATGATGCGCCTACTTTTTTGAAGGTTGCAATAGAAACATTTGAACTAACTTTTTTACCTAGATATTTACCTGCCGTTTAAATTGCTATATGTCAAAATGAAGGAACACATTTAAAAACAACATTGCTTTATTCTAAATAGTAACTATGTAACTCAAAAAAGTAAAACATTTTTGAGAATATGATGCATTCGTAATAAAAAAATAGCGTATGATATACGTGTATAAGAGGCCTTTAAAGCCCTTGCGACTTAAAAAACACTCCCTGCTCGTCGTATTTTAAAATATGTCGCGCGTGCTTTAAAGGCCCTCTTATACACTTATATCATAATATACTATTTTATTACGCATGCATCTTAATCAACGATTATCGCACGCTGCAACCTGCTTAAAATGATGTAGATGATGCGCCTACTTTTTTCAAGATTGCAATAGAAACATTTGAACTACCTTTTTTACCTAGATATTTACCTAACCCAAACTAACATTAATTAACTTAAACAAAGTACAGTAAATTGACATCATAAAAGGAAACTCTGAGAGAAAACGAAACCAATGCTAATTTATTTCCAAAAAACTCCCAAATGTTTATGAAATGAAAAACAAAACAGTCTATATAACCTAAAGTTTGCTATAACATGATACATATACAACAGCAAAGGTTTGGCGTTATGTGGTAATGTGGTAACTTTAACATTTTAAAATCTTATATTGAAGTGAAATTTATTGAGCAAGGCCACGGTATAAATAAATATACCGTAGGCACGGTATAAATAAAAATACGGTAGGTTCACTGAAGACAAATTTCCAATTTTGCCGACAGTGTTTGGCGTCAGTGCGAAATCTGATCAGTCTTGTTCGTGGCCTACGGTGGCTCGGCTACGAGGGGGTATACCGTCAGTGTGCAAATGCCCTGAGATTGTGTATTGTCGGCACAAGTCGGGTGGCGTTGAAATAATAACCTATAATAATTTTGCAGCAGCGAATATTTTTTGAATCTATCCCGACAGACTGCTCGCTGATTTATACCGTGCTGCAGGTGTGCGGCGGCTTTTGCGTTTGATGCAAAAACATCAAAACGATTTTGCTGAGTGACTCTACTCGATATTATATGTACTCTGCCGTAGGTTCACTGGAGACAAATTTCGAATTTCGCCGACAGCGTTTGGCGTCGGAGCGAATCCAGATCAATCTGGTTCGTGACATGCGGTGGCTCTGCTACGAGAGACAGTGAGTGTACAAATGCCCTGAGATTGTATATTGCCGCGTCGCGTTGTATCATGTATCAAATAATAACCGAGGAACGCGCATCAACGAATACTTTTTGAATATCTGCGGAACGTTGGGCCCGACAGATTGCTCGCGACAGCAGGTGTGCGGCGGCTTTTGCGTTTGATGTAAAAACATCAAAAGGATTTTGCTGAGTGACTTTACTCGACACTGTTTGTACTCTGGCGAGGGTAAAATCAGAAAAAATGCCTATCAAAGTGAAACGCTTATCAAAGTGAAATGTCCCTGAAATTCAGAACGTTCCAGTATAACTAGAGGGTTGAAATTTTCAGGAATGTAGCCCTGGCAAAATGAGGATCCTGGACGAAAAGTGGACCTCCTACCTCCCTCCCCCATCGCCCGGCCAGGAGAGGGGGAAGAAGAAAAAAAACAAAAATAGTTAATTTCTGGAGAACCGAAAGAGCTACTGGGTCAAAATTAATATGGTATGTGCTCCTAATAGGGGGCTACCTTTGACCATATGAGGGGTCAAGGGCTCTTATTTAAGAGGGATTTTGGGGAAAAACCGTTTTCTGCGGATATATCTGAAACGAAGTAGTTCAGCTACGAGGTCAGGGATGGCAAAAATGGGAAGAAAAAATGCTTTAAGAAAAAAAACATAAGATTTCGAAAAAAATTACAAAAATGAAAAAAACTTAAAAAAAACTTCAGAAAGTTAATAAAAGTATTACAAAACAAAATAAAAAAAATATATAAAAAAGCAGAAACATAACATTTTTCGTAAGCTTAATAAGATAATTATAAAAAGAAATAAAGATAAGAATTAAAAACAGGTAGAAAAACGCGGTTTTCGGCGAAAAAAGTTGATATATTAAATTAATATATTAAAAAAGTGTCAAAACCGGGGGCAAAAGTTGAGAACAAAAAGCTTCGAAAATAAATTTAAACTCAATTTTTTATATCTCTTTCAGAATTTGATCGGAACAGATTGGAAATAACACATGACACAGCACATAGAGTCAGTGAAAACAGAGTATTATAATACAATATTAAAATACTATTGGCATATCGATCACCCAACCACAAACATCGGGAGATACAAACGACAGTCAAGTAATCACAAAGAAAAGTGGACAAAAGATAATAATTCAACTAGTCATAAAAACACAAAAATGCACTCGTTATAATAAACAATACTACACAATCGATGAAAAGTATCACAGTGCACCAACGTTTTACGAAATTGTCATAGTATCTTCTGTGCTTATGAGCACACTAAACCATACTGTTTCCTGCTCATGGCTTAAATAATACTCATCATCATCATTATCCGAGTCACCAGAATTAATGTTAATAATGATCGGTAACTATATCTGAAGCATCTATCAGTTCCTCCTTTTGCCATGCCTCGCTAAATGTAGCATTTGTGTGATGAACGTAATTTTTTCATTTTCTGAAAACAGATTCTTTTATATATTTTTTTATAAAATGCAATATCTAAAAGTTGGACTAGATTTTTACCTTTTGAAGTGCTTCCTTCCAAAAATTTGAAACAGCTTCGCTTGTGAAGGGACTTATCGAACTGATTATTATTATAGTAACACTTACATTCTGACCATACCATCTCAATATGATTATATTGGTACTGATACGGAGGAAGTCTTAGGACACGATAACAATGTTGCAAAGCAAGTTCGTCTAATCTAGAAAGAATCTATTATATCAGTAGATATTCTTATTGGATATATCTTTTCGAAGGTAAGTTATTTTTGACTATATTTCAAATCTCATCTTTCATGGCAAGACTTGGGAATAACACACCTTTTGCCGTAACCATTCTATAAGAGAAAGAGAGCACTTGGTCCAACTTCGGCTTGGAATTTTTTCGACTAGACCTGAGTGATAAGATACATTGTCCATTATTATCAATGAGGGTTCATTCAAATTCGGTAGAACAACCACAAGTTCACAAATAAAAATAGGAGAATACGTTGAACGAACTTCAAATAAATATATATTTGACACATAGACAGATGAGCAATTTCATACGATATTCTAGCATGCAAAGTTTAACATATGTCGGTGACGTCAAGTTTCTGTCACCCCCGATTGACGGTAGCTTGACAGCGAAAGACTAGGTATGACGTAATGAAAAAACGCTCACTTTACAAACTATAGCAATGGTTTAAGAAATTGCGAATGACACGTATATTATGCGGAGGTACTTCCGTTCTGTTGCCTTATACGTCGACGTCCTTTAAGTGCTAATTCGTTGTGGATATCTTCGATTTCACTTCCTGAAATATTACGTGTGCACTCCTCAGTTAATGATCCCCGAAAAAGCAGTGATTCTAGTTTTTTTTAAAATATCCTAATTCAAACGTTTAACTGCGGTCCCGAAAAACAATTCTGACGATAAACGGTTTTTCGTCCGACCAAACATGAACATTCGCGAATAGTATAAAATAAATTGGGATATTGCTTGATATTTGTGACAAAAATATATCTCGTTTGTTCTTGATTGGTACTAAGATTTTGAACTGGAATAATTTTATATGGTATATACTTAAAATATTTGAACATTCTATGAACTGTCACACAACATTTTATTTCTTCTTCCATTTTTGAGATACCCCACAAATTCTTCACTTGATCTCTTCCTTTTTTGCCTTGAATTATATTTACTCTCTTCAATTGTTTTTGAGCCGCTCCCAAGTTAATGCTATTTTTTAAATATTACATTATAGAATTTTATAATTTAGTCTCACATTAGTTTAATCTCATTTTGCATTAAAATAAAATTGTAAATTCACCCTGATTAAAGTATATCGTAAATCTTGATATTAACTTTGTCTTACGTATAATGAAGCTAAAAAAAAAACGGAGTAGGTATTTCGTTTGCAATCTAGATAGTTACGTTTAAACCATATATCATATCATCCAATTTGAAGCAAGCAAGAAAAGCGACGTTTTATGCCATTCAAGACAAGACTATATAAGCAAAATTTCATATCTAGAAATGTGTTAGACAAGCATTTGACCAATCAATTAAACCAAGGTTGAAATTTTTTTTTCATGTTTAATACTAAATCTACTGATATATTTTTAACCCTTAGCTGTGTTTGTGCCTCTCGCTGTAAGCATCAATAACAATAAATAATTAAATATATTAGTGTTGTGCTTAAAATTTAAATATTTTAAGGAAACTAATTTTCAAATCAATATTCCTTTCAACGGAAACACTGGAGTAAAAGCTCTTTATACCACGTAAAGCTTCCTTGCGAATTTTCACGCTCCCACGTCGCTTTTTGTTTTCAGATCATGGAAGTAAATTTACATGTAAAGTGGCAGTTGAAATTCCAATGAAGAGTATTAAGAGGTCTAGAGTTCTGCCAGATTAGTACTAGACGATTCGGCGGTATGTTTAGATCCCGGTTTTAGGTAATTAATAATTATTTATGGAATATGTTACCTACTGTATATTTTACGGTTAATGGAAATCTTAACTGCAAAAGTCGAAAATAACTATATTTATTGAAATAAGATTTTATCTCAGAGCAAACAAAACTAATCTAATAAAGTAAAATATCACTTCAAATAAAAATTTATAGGTAGGTGTTCATAGTTTTGAATATTGTTAAAGAGCTATCAATTTGACTACTTCATCAGGTCCAGATACGTTATACGCCTTAGCGCATTATTAATTTCTTCTTTTTTATATTTGGACCACACTCTCAACATTCTTCTTCGGTTATTATTTCCTGATCTCATCTGATCTATTCATCTTTGAATAATTCTTGTATGTATTCATTCCATCTTTCTACTTTATATTGGGTGTAAGAAATTATTTTTCCTTTATTATTAATCAAGATGTAGCCGATGTTATGCTTTTTATTTTTGTATCTGTATTGTTACGTCTTCTCATGTATTATGTGAGGTTTTGTGGACTTTATTTGTTTTTAGAATTTTCCTAGTAGAGGCAATCAGCTTCAATTTATTATTTTTCCATTCTTGATTAATGTTTCAAATATGGGTTTTAATAAGTTTATATATTTAGATTTTATAATGTTTAATATATGATTCCGGCCTCCATAATTTTACTAGGTATTAACCTTATTTTAATTTAGAAACTGTGTCGATAATGTTTGCATTTACGTGTCGAGAATTGTATTATTTTGGCCTACACGTTATGAAAATATTGCTTAGAGAAAACGAGAGGACAAAATACCTGCTGCACCAATATCAACTCATTGACAACATTTCTATAAAAGATAAGAAAAAAAAACAGAGAAAGGTTATAAAGCAGAGGAAGGAAAATCTTACCAGAATGGCAGAAGCAGATGTGAAAAATACAAAGGGAAAAGCCAAAATCAATGCATGAAGTTTGTTGATTAAATTACAGGAAGTTATGAAGGATCTATTGCTAGCAAAAATAAGTATTGCAAGCATTGATCCTTTAACATCAAACCATATATAGGAATCTTGAATGTGTGCATTATGCTATACTGAGAATTAGCTGGACATGCGCCTTTGTTCTTCCTGTCTGAAATACCACACTAAGGATTTATTTCATTAATGACTAGGTAAATTAATAGAAGATGGGTCACCTGGTTCTTTTCCGATATAAGGATCTTATGTGTGACGAAAACAAGAATTAAAATTTATTTTAGGATGCCGATAATAGGAGTATATGAGATTTTTTATATAATTATTTATAATTAATATTATACATTTACCTTAAGTTAAAATACACTTTTTGTATGTAATATGATACCTTTTATTAGCGAAATCAATAATCAATATAGGGTTTGCTCCACTATTTTATTTACTAACATTAATTAAAATTATACCCTTATGGTTAAAGTGTCGATAATAGGAACGTTTACTTTTATTTTTGTTGGATGTATGCATTGAAGGAAATACTGCTAATAAATAATGGGTTTTATTTTTCTAGGGTGTGCCACAAACTGTTTAAAAGACTATTGGGGTAACAAACTAGTAAACTATCGTCAAAAATTTCCTTTAAATAACTGTCAGTTTGAAGTACGCATGCTTTGAGCAGCTTTCAGCATTTTCTTTACAAAATTATATTGTAAATAAGGGTAGGTTCCGACTTTTTTAAAAAGCAATAAAAACAATTATACGATGCACTGTTCGAATACGCTTTACCCATTTTTCTCTTACGCCTTTTATTATTTCATACCATATTATCTTCCTTACACTTCGAGAGCAACAGCTTTCTTAACGCGTAATTTTTGATCTTAATGAATTCATCACATCTTCACACCTGTTGCAAAAAAAAAAACAATAAATCAAACCTAATTAATTCTATGAATAAGCTTTTTAGAGTTTAAGTAATTCTTTCAGTCGTTTTCTATTGATCTGTTTTGGTTGCTTGTAAAATGAGGATAAGGGTTTATTGATTTTCGGATTGTGTTTTCCATCGACTCAATGGCGTCGATAGTTGACACTCATTTGACTAAGCTAATAGTTTGCTTTATACATGAGAAGGCTCTAATGGAAGTAAATAAAATGACGTGGGGGCTCGAGCTGAAATTTAATTAACAATGAGTAATAATTTGGAAACTGTTTAAATTTAGAGGATCTGGAACTTTGCGTAAGTCGACAAGCTATATATTCTAATAACTTTTATAACATAAGGGAATCATTTTCTGATACCTGTTATATAGGCAAGGCATACATAATAATAATGGGGTTGGTTAAAAAGTATGAGCATTTATTTATTTTAAATGTTTGGATGATAAAATGTGTATTGTTATAACTTTTAATAGAAATTGTTTGTAGGAAAGCCATTATAGATAAGTAAATGGCTATAAGGACATAAATGCTAGAAAACAGGCTAACGTTGGTCCTTCAATTGCCCGTTTTTCTACCTGCAGAGTATAAATTCATACCAATGGCTTTATGTGTCGTGCTGAGTATTGCGTTAGTTTAGATTTGGAGAGTCACTTATATCTATTTTAACAATTAAAACGGCATCTTCAGTTTTCTCTCCAGTGATACGAGTAAGCAAATGTCCCTTATCCGTTAATGAAAGGATTATTATTCCTAATGTGCACTATACCCTCAAATATCAAAATCATATGAACAGTGATTTTGTGATCGAAATGTGTTCGTATATATATGACGGGAGTTTCAAAATACACAATTAAGAAGAGAATTGTATTATTTTGGCCTACACGTTATATAAGTCAGGCTGTAAAACCACCTATGTCATATCCAGGAAGTAAACCTGTACCTTCGATTCAAACTACAAAGTTGGAATTGGAAGAATAGTACATTTGTTAAAGCTTCAAGGGAAATTCATTTCAGCGGGGAAAAACGAAATAGAAAATAGCTCTAAATCGAAATAGATGAAATACTTTGGAGGAGAAGACATTATTTAAGACAGATAAAAAGTTTCAAAGTGAGATTAAAAAGATTTATTATCTGAACGTGATTTGGATTAATGTTGCAAACAAAGATGTGGCAAGGCAAACATATTTTAAGTACTCGTGAAGCTAGAGACTAAAGTCGCCATCTGAGAAGGGAGAGCAACATATTATTACACACATTAGAAGCGGATATCGTAATAAAATGTCTATTTGTTTTATATTTTCTTGATATATAAACTGCAATATATAAATGGCAATGCACCCTTTTCTATAGTACCTAGAGTCTGACAATTATCGAAATAAATCAAAAATTATAACTTATTTAAATTTCCGAAAACCATAGCCACATCTCTACAAGATTCGATCAAAAATATACTTTTAATTTTTTTTTTATTATACCTACTAGTAAGTTATGATATATACAAGATAAAATAAATATTGAGGAACTTGTGTCCTGACAACTTTCACAAAATCTTGACTATTTATAGCAATAATGATTCATATTTAATGGATCAATTCATATCGGTCTAAATTACTCTTAACGATAATACTGAAATCTGTTGAAGACTTGCTTTCAAAACTATTAATATTTGCATAAGACAGTTAATATTCTTTGAATATTATTAGCATTCTGCTCACATATATTAACTTAATAAATGCACAAAAACAATTAATAAAATAAACTAACAGTATAATTACCAATGATCAATAATTAGACGTCAAAATTATCATTACCTCAAAATACTAGTTGATAACACCAAGGTGAGCAGTGGCATCGATAATGTCTAATATTTACTAAAAATTTGATTTTAAGTTTATATAAAAAATTAGTATATCAGTATATCAATAGGTATGAGATCTATTAGAAAGACAAAGAAATGGGGGAGATTACTTAAATAAGGAGAGAAGTATAACTTAGCAATTCGACTTTGGATCTCCTTCCCATCTTATGTTGCTGCAGACTTCCTGAATATTATAAACTATTGTTATAAAGAGAGTAGCGATATTTCATAGCATAAAATGCTGATCTTTTGATCCTAGGCCCATAAGATATTTTCATCTTATACTTCTTTTAGTGTTACACGAACTGCCGAATATCACATGATAAAAATATTATATTTAGTGCCAGTTTATTATCCAAACGGCCTCTTTCCAAAGATGGTTTACTGGCTTTAGCTAGCAGTCATCCAATAATAATGGTTGGTCAAATAAGAAAACATGATATAATATACCCTTCTAGTATTTAGGTACCACAGAATCAATTAATATTTTCACAATCATGGCAGCCGAAAGGGTACTGATTCTACCTTGGCTACACCTTGCGTTAAGAATACAAGATAAAGGAAAGGCAAGCACCATAATATGAGATAAGTGAAATTTTAACAGTGACTACTACTACTTTGTCGGGCTGTAGCGGTGCACTCTCGTTCGTTCTCAACGCTTTGGAAGTTTGTCAAGAATAATGTTTAGAGAATGACATCAAAACTATTTTTTTTTTGGCAGTTCCCGGCATCAAGACAAAATTTTGGAAAATCGCACATTTAACTGTCTGCGGTCTCTAAGTGTTGCCTAAAAACATGTTTTTTTTTTCAAATTTCTACTCGCAGCCGTTTTTGACAAAAATGCGAAATGACTAAAAGTTACTAGAAGGAGAACTAAAAGCCGAGCGTAGACAGCTTTGAGCGTAGTACGTAGTACGTAGACTGTTTTGAGCGTTACGTACTTTCGCATAGACAGTTCAGTCTTATTCGCTGCCCAAGGAAAAAGTTTGCTGAACGTGCTAAAAGGAGTTTTCACTTTAAAAAAGTAGTTTTCTAATAAGGTATATAAAACGTTGGAAATAAGCGCTATTTTTATATGGGAGATTGTCATATCCATAGTTTAATTATACCTTCGCTAGATGGCGGCCGTATCGTATTAGCCACTGCCATTTTTATCTGATCTTCTGTGTGGAAGAACGTTAGTTCATACATTTTGTGAAGAACGGTGCAATAAAAACAATACTTATATGGAATAAAGAATTCTATCAGTAATTTGGTTAAAGAATTTTGTAAAAAAACTGTGCCGTTTTCAATCATAGAAGCAGTGGCGGCTGGTACATAAGTGCTGCGGAACTGCAGAAAAACCAAAATTCTCCTATATAATAAATATAAAATCTAAAGCAGAAAAATATATAGCCACCTTAACTACAAATAAATAGCATGCATCGCATCTAAACACTAAATAGCAGAAAAATATAAAGCCACCTTATAATGGCGTCACGAGCCGAACTGTGAATATGCGTCGCATCGCTCTGCTTTGTTTTCCTACGCTTGTCGCTTGTGGTCATTCATTACTTATTTGGTCTATTGTTTCTGACTGCGAACCAGATACGATAACCCCGCATGTTCCCGCGCTGCCCCTTGTTCTCACTTTTAACCACCGAAATTAACGCAAAATTGTGCTGCATTCGGGCAGAACATTTCAGTGTTGTTTTTCGCAAGTTTGCATTGTCGGCTATCGGCTTATTTTAGATTTATCTCCTTATGTTAAGTGTTTGGTATTTGCCGTTTAGATTGATATCTTATATCTTATTGTGTTATATTAAAATGGATATCATTTATAATCTAATCAACGTTAAACCTTTTTTTTTAAGTACTCTTTTGAGGAAAAAATAGAACTGAAACAAAGGGGACGTCTACTCCCGGATATTACGATTGAAAAAGGAGGATCCAGTCGTGGAAAAACTTACGAAAGACAGTTTAATCGCGATATTTATGCCAGAAACGGATGGGTATGCGGATGTAATAAAAAAAATGCGCTTTTCTGTTTCCCGTACTATTTGGAGGTGACAAATCGTGGACACAAGTCGGTGTAACGGATTTAGTGCATTTGAGTGACAAAAGAAAGAACGTGACACATGGAAACATCACTTGCACAATCAAATGAAATATGCATTATTAGGTTCTGTAAATATTAGGGAACAACTTGATTCCGCATATTGGACAAATATTCTAAAACAATGAAAATGTAAGTAGAAATAAATATGTGCTTTCAAAAATTATAGATTGTGTTAAGTTTTGTGGTGTTTTTGAATTGGCCCTTAGGGGACATGACGAAACAGAAAAATCTGATAACCCTGGAATTTCCCGTGGCCTAATAAATTTTACTACTGAACTGGACAAGACTTTAGCACAACATTTGGAAAAATCAACAGTTTTTAAAGGCATTTCCAAAGGAATCCAAAATGATATTTGAGACTGCATGTTGAAGTAAGTATGCCATGATCGAATTTTGGAAGAATGCCATGATCGAATTTTGGAAGAAATTCGGGAATGTCCATATGTAGCTGTCATGGCCGATGAAACAACCGATATTTCAGCTAAATTGCAAATGGTTATGATACTCAGATATTGCCGAAATGGACAGCCAGTAAAAACGTTTTTGGACTTATACCTTCAAAATTAAATGCAGACTTTAGCTAAGAACATTTTAAGTGTTTTGGACATTACTCTAAAAAATTCAAATGACAAACTAATTGGTCAAAGTTACGATGGAGCACCTGTCATGTGTGGACAGCATACTGGGGTTCAAGCCCGAATCAAGGAAAATATCCTTGTGCACACTTTGTACACTGTTACGCGCACCAATTAAATTTAATAATGTTTAAAGCTTGTTTCCATAGATATCAGGTTAGACTTTTTTTGGAAATTTGAGTGAAATCCCCACCTTTTTTAAAAATTCGCCACAACCGCTTGCAGTGAGACAAAACTCTGTAAGGAATAATTATTCATGGCGCTCCAACTCGCTGGAACTTGTGAATGCCTCAGTAGGAAAATGTATGTATCGAAACCTATTTTTTTAATGAAATATTTTTGCTGGGCGAATTTCTTATTCACCATTTTAGGCCGTTTGACCTTCGGCGCCCAACTTCCAGTATATTCAATTGTTTCAATTTTGCCTCCCCTGAGCAGCACTGCCTCTTTAACAGATCACGAGCCGCCACTGCATAGAAGCCTATTAACTCAATACGTTACGGCTATTATAGTTTAGGTAAGACTGTCATTATTTCATACAGAAAATTATGTGAGCATTTAATTATCTTTTGTACTAACATTAGCTTAGTTTGAAATGTATTATTTTTGTCTATAAAACGCCTTGATATTTCACATCCTACAGCAAATTATGTCGATGTCGTCCACAAATGATTTGAGGTTTTTATTACTTTTATACTGATTCAACTCATGTCCGTTTTGATCATGAAATAAGCCTTGTTTTTTTGCTGTGTGGTAATGAATAAATCCAATTTACAACTTGTTATATCCTAATTTTAATCTACTGTAGAAGTGAAATAGTAAGTCTAAACAACGCACATTTTTACTGGAAGAGAATAAAACGTCTTGTTTCTTATTTTTATATGGTTCAGATTTTTTTCTATTTGCATACCTCCTGATTATTCCCGAAATATCAGAATACTTTCAATAAGATGGAAAACTTAAAATATTGATTTTTGATTTAAAATATCATCAGAACAAATACATCTTGTCTCTTCGATAAAGCAATTTTCGGGAAAATCGAGTAAAAGCTTTGTAAATTTAAAGTCATATTTTTATTCGCCCTCAGAGCAAATTTTACTCCTTAACATAATATTATTAGAAACTTGACTTTTTTCTTCGATCGTGACGCAATTTTCAGCTTTCCTTGCTGTTTTATATTCTTTAACACATCGTAAACACGATGCTGAAAGCATAGTAATATTCTTACTGAATCTTGTATAGCTGACATCAAGGAAAAAGGAAATACTACCGCTTGAAGACTTAATGTAAATATGACGGTTAAAGATATTCATATTTGAGCTATAAAAGTGATTATTTGACAAACTAAGGAAGTTTCAAATTTGAGGGACATTAACAAAGTGCCTTTAATTTTTTGAAACGTACAGTGGAAACAAATAATTGTGCAAACCCTTATAAAGTGCTTTTATAAAGTGCTTTATTGTCATGTTAAATTTTGGACTGAAGTCCAGACTTTAATTTGACTTATATTATAAACTCAAGAATTAGTGTATATAACTCGCTTTCTCTCGATTGAAACAGTATTTTTCCGATTGATCTGACTTTTATTTTTTTTCAGTTAATAAACCTGTTGCTTTTTTTGAATCAACATTTTAATTAATAATCTTTATTTGGTTTAGATAATTATAGTATCTAATTTTGAATAAATATGTAGATTATTAGGAAAATATATGGCTAATTAAAATTGATACCAGCTTCTTTTTACAGCGATATGGTTTCGAAAGGTGGGTATTATTTCGTGATCATGTATAAAAGTGTATTTTTCATTATATGTATGTAATTATTCAATATTATTTGTTTTTGCTTTTTGACAACCATTTCAGGCCTCCTTTTATTAGAAGCTCTTTCCTTAGTTCAATTTTGTGATACCAATATTATTAACGACTTATACTAAATTAAAAGTAAAGTAAAATTTTGGACGCTATCCACGTAATAGGGGAAACAGAAGAAATAGAGTACTTAGGTAATCAATTTCTCAAAACCATTAAACTGCAATAATTATTAAATATAGCAATCATTTATTATTGAACATTGTTTGTTATCTTTATAACCTATCGAAGTTACCATTATCGTATGTGTTGCAAAAACTATTAAATTACGCTGCTATGTAATACCCATGCATGTGCTCTAGTTAATCAATTTTTATGCACTCCACAGAATAATAGTACCAAAAATAATTCGTGTTAAGCATTTCTGAAATTAGAAAACGCTTTAGTTAACTCAACAAAAACTAGTTAAGGAGGCGATCCTGCTTAATAAATAAGC
>MU184283.1:22277-35166 GCA_016904865.1 Pissodes strobi | reverse complement strand
GGCAATAAAAATGTCTATTCTACTACTGTATAAATGAGAGAACTTTGTGACCCTAGCAATACGAATGATAACGAGAAAGCTGTCGTGTTTCCTGCATGCAATGCGTTGCTAGCTACAAAAGTAGTACTTTCGGAACATGGACAAAGAGTAAAAAGTTAAAAAAAAACGATACAATACATATAGGTATTTTAATGTTTATTTGAAAAACAAATAAGTTATAACAATAATAGAATTTTGAATAACTATTTACTGATATTAGAAGTGATTGTACTATTTAAACAATTAGAAAAGGAAATTGGTGAAACATTATTTGAATGATTCTCTACTTTCTATTGGAGTTTCGTTATTATGTTGAACCACGTCCAACCGCCATGTCTGTTTAAATTCAAAATATGTCGACACCTCAACCATTAGCATCTAAACGAATGACCAGTGCATTTATATATTTATTCAAGTTTCGAAAATTATGCGATTTCTTTAGGGACATTTGAAATAGCGTGCTTTCTGACTACTTAATTTACGCGTCCTTCTCGTTTATAACGATAAAATATGCGTTCATCATATGAGCGTTCTTTGGTTTAAGTTTAGGATAATCCTGCATTAATGTCACAAAAGAAATTAAACCATCATAATCATCGTTAGTTATTACAAAACTTCTTTTAACGCTGTTTCCGGTCTGCAGAATTTTTGCTATAGTTAAATAATTTTTTATTTAAAAGTTTTTTGATTTCATTCTATGTATCTCGTCGGTCCGGCATGTCCCAGCTACTTGCATACTTAATTGTTAATACTTTCATTATCAAGTAACTTTCATCAGAGGATTCAGAGGAGCGTCAAATAGAAACTTTGTAATTTCTTCTTTAAAAAAAATGATTTTTTAGCCTCATAGCATTTGCTTTTCCTTTTAATAAATGCAATAAGTTTTTTTTAAATTCCGAAATTGATTATTGAAACTTTCAATTTCAGCATATGTAATATGCCAACATTACATTTTTCATCAATTGGAGCAACGTTTTTATCAGAAAGACATTTTAAGAACTTGTTTTATGTTTGATTGTATATTTTGGATTTATTAGCTGCTCTTTGAATGCTATGTTAATCTGAAATGGTCGCAAATGCAAGGCTTCACTTTTCACTTGAGTATTTAAATTCGAAATATATGACTGGGGCTGATGATACATGCCTAAAAGTGGCTTCCCACGGCCTGTATTATGACAGGCCGGACTCGGGTCGCGGACAAGCACAGGTAAAGCACGGATCGAGTTTGGCCACGCGTGAGGTCTTCCCACGGCCTGCATGAGCCTGTTCTTCATGAGTTTGATTGAAGGTAGAGTTCAATTTAAAGATAATAGAAATATCGCGTAAAGGTAAAAAGAGTTGCTGCCCCAGCTATTGATTTGTTTAGTGGGTCATATTTACTCAACAAAACAAAAAAGACCAAAAGACGCTGGTGGATGTCACCATTAAATTAATAAAGGTCGATTAAGGTAAAGTTTTAATTACTAGATTTTGAGTAAAGTATGAGTAACAAAGTGGCCCCTAACTACTTTTACAATTTTGAATGTATACCAGCAAAGACATAAGTCTAAACTTAAGAATGAAATACGCTAGATGCTATGTGTGGTCCATACTATTTTATAAATGAATTAGAAGCGTTTGAAATGTGGACTTATCGCCGAATGCTAAAGGTACCATGGGTTGATAGAGTTACGAATGAGGAGATCTTGAGAAGAATGGGAAAAGACAGAGAAATTTTCTTGCATATAATAAAGCGAAAACAGCTTATTTTGGATATCTAATCAGAAACCCAAAATATCCACTTTTCCAATTGATTCTCGAAGGTAAAATAGAGGGCAAGCGTGGAGTGGGAAGGAAACAGATGTCCTGGCTTAGAAATTTGAGAGAATGGACGGGTCTCAGGACTATTGGGGTATTGGGGACCTTGTTCATACTGCAGTGGACAGGGGAGCGTACGGATGATCGCCAACATCCAATAGTAGTGGGAAGGCAGTTGAAGAAGAAGAAGAATGAGTAATAGATACAACCTCACACTCTCACACCACAAGGGTGCATATAAAACTGTTGGAGGCAGCTAAATATTTAGCAGCACACTTGCTGTGAATCACAGATAACAACAGACGAACAGACGCCGACAGGTCGGCCCAGGCCGCGCCTTTCAAGTTACCGACTTACGGCGGATCGGACGCACCATCACGGATCTCTTCGGGCGATCTCGGACTGCACCCTTCCCACGGCGTGTTGGCCCGAGCTGGCTGCGATATCACGGGCCGTGAGAAGCCACCATAACGTTGCAAATATATTATCGCTATAGATTGTTTTTTACAGGTAAACCTCCTAAACATTATTTGTATTTAATAAATATTACATTTTAAATTAAAAATATAGAACAGTAGTAGACAAATTTTAATACATCACACGAAGTGAACTGGAGGCTAGTGGTCCCTCTTTTGCTTCTGTGAACAGCCAGTAATTAACAAACAAACCAGTAAAGCAAAATTAAATAAAAATATTCACTGCATAATATAAAATTAAATTCAATACCACTCGTTATAAAAATCTCTATTAAACATCCGTAGCGAAATTGATATTGATATTGACGAAATAATTAACAGGTTTGCTAATGGTGGATCCCGTCATTTAGACATGCTTTTCGATGCAGGAAATTTTCTTTAGCAGAGGTATATCTGAAATATGCACCGCGATTTATTGCTTTCCATTGTACAGGGTTTTCCCCTATATTTTAGCACCTACCCACATATCATTTATTTTTGGAGATAGAAAAAAAACTTTAAAAACAAAAGTTAGATGATTCTTCCTAAACTACCGGGATCCGTTATCAGATAAAACAAATAAGCATCGTAAAACTGTAAAAAATACCAACGTTTGCCTATTAAAAGAACACCCTGTATATTATTCGCTATTTTGTACTTTCCGATTCATGAAATTTTCTTCAGCAGAGGTACATGCGAAATTTTCGCGGCGAATTATTGCTTTCCATTGGCAATATTCTATTGTTCACTAAAATCAAAATGCTCTGCTTTCAAACATACATAAAATGCCTACAATTGTTGTATTTTTTGAAATATTTGAAAATAAGATGATTTGTTTTAAGGAAGTAAACTGTAAATAGCTGCTTAATGAAAGTTGCAATTATATCTATAAGTATGATACATAGCAAAGCAAATCTTTCATATTTAGGATAGGGTAATCTAAGATGGGACGGTAACCTAGGATGGAACAAGCCATTTATTAAGTTACTTGTTAAGCTGCTGCCTTCTACAATTCAAGGCGGGAACTTCCTCACATTGTCTTTGCCATGCCTCAACGTCAACCATTACCGACCATCCGTCCGTCGAGCATCGTGTGAAATGTGAAATGAGAAGTCGGTGAATATTTTCGTTCTGTTTGTTAAAATAGTTGAAGTAGGTATATTGAATATCCGTACAAACTCGTACTAAACGTACACTGACTATTTTATCAAGCAGAATGAAAATATTTAGCGACCTTTTAATTCCCACACACGGTAATGGCTATATAAATTCACTTAATTACAAACTTATAGGAGGCATCTAAGTATATTTTATTACTACCAATCAATAGCTTTAGGGTTGGTTACTTTTCATCAGATGCTTGTTTTTTCCTTTGCTATACAATACTTTATATTATTGAATGCTCTTAAATTTGTTCTTTCACTCATAAGTTTTAAGGTGCCAAACCATCAACAAGCTAAATTTCTTAAAAATTCTGATAGGGCGAAGTAAAAAGCTAGGTGAATTAAAAGTATTAAAAGATAGATTTTCCTTTTTAGGAGCAAAATATTAAACAAAAAGAAAATTAGACCAGGAACGTCATTTAATTTGCAACAGAATTTTCAAATTTATTTCAGAAGTTTTGGATGACAAATGGCTTGAAGATAATAATATGTCTCTTGCAAACTGCTAAAGTTTGAACATGGCAAAAATTTGATAACCTATAGAGAAAAGAACCAGAAATAAGAAGGCAGTATAAAATGAGAAAAAACATCTGTGCCGATATGTTCAGCGGGACAACAAATTGTGAAATATATTCTCGAAACAGATTCAAAATATTTTGGAGTTATGCATTCTGAGCATCGTCGATTAGCGTGTAACTTTGCTGTGACAAATAATAACTACAACCGCGAAATAAAAATGGCTTAGTAAAAGCGGCTCTATTGCTTCCTGAGCAACCAGTTTCAACAAAAACTGTTTTTTCATCTATTTTTCGGCAGGTAGAAACTGTATGTTCGCTATGTGCTAGATCCCTTAAATGATATCTGGTGTCAGTAATGGACGAAACCAGTAGAATTTTAAATGCATTTCCAAATAAGATAAGGCATTATTCATATTGAGTCGTTCTAGCGCCGAATAATTCGCTAGACAACAGTTCTATAGGGAATTTCTAGGAGACATTGCTTCTCGGTTTCGAGAATGTTGAGAAAAGGGCTTTTCTGGAATAATGTAAAAACATCGTTTTTTAGGTAAAAAAATGGCCTTTATTTCATCATCAAAAGCCGACTGTTTCACAAGAATCTTCGTCAAAAACTGTATTAGAAGACACTTTGGAAATGATGTTGCCTTTAATACAAGTTGTGCTGGTTGAATTAAAGCTTTTCATTAGATGGAGTTTTGACACGACACCACTTAATACTTTATTACTGAAAAACCAAATAATCTGAGCAATCCAACATTTGCCAACTCACGAAGAGGGATATGAGCAGACCATACGAAAAAAATCGCATCGCATCGATCCAATTGAAAATACGAATTGATGATTTTTTCAGTTATTTTCAAGAAATCAATCTAATATGTCTAATTTATATCAGATGGTCAGGTTCCTAACACGAAAGCTTGTATATATTTAACTTTAAACGTAAAATTAATGTTACAAGTTCTTTTTCATTTATCAAGTCGTTTATAACAGACTATGATGACTCAGCTTTAAGTAGGTGGATGGATAACCATTGTGGACGTACTTTCGACATATATTATGTGGCAGCATCTACAAATAGTCTTTGGGCATACAGCTTCTGTTCAAATAATACTCAATGGATATAGAGCGACTGGCATTTGGTTACTTAATCAGAATATTTTCCATGGCTACGAATTTGTTGAAGAAAAGCGATACAAATCCCTTTAAATCCCATTGATGGCAACTGAAATATTTACCCTAATAAGAAAGACACCAATGATTAGAATCCACAGTCCTAAAGATTTAAGGCCAATATCTTGCTTTAAGAACAATGGGACCGTTGAAGCTGACAAAAGTTGAGGAAAAAAACAAGTTCTAGAAAATCTCTAGGTACCGTCAACGATTTTCAACGCGTATGAAGAAATTGAAAACGTTAGTAACAAAAATGTAAGGTAAAAGGAAGTTGGTAGGTACAAGAAGGCTGTTATAAAGAAATTTAAGATAAAAAATAATGCAGTATGCAATTGTGCATATACGGCAAGCAAAGAAGATATTCCAGTTTAAAGGATATTTCATATGAACATACGGAACCATGGGATCATGGACGAATTTTATTTGACTCACATATTTTTGATAAATATCCAGGGTTCCGTTTAAGGCCCCATTTTGGTAACTGAAGATGAAACAAAAAAAACTTTTTGTTCTGTCAACAAAAATTAAGACATGCTGTGTTAGTTTGCAATAATTTAGCGTTGCATTTTTAACACAATAAAGTTTATTCTACAGTATTTTTTGTTTTTATGCTGCTCCTGTATCTGTAATGAGTTGCGAAGAAAAAAATGTTCCGTTTTAGAGTATTCGCATCTATTTTCAAATAGTTTTAGCGTCTTTTATAAATTTGAATAAATATTATTTGCTAGCCGCTTTAAACGTTAAATATAATGAGATACCAGAAATCTTTCTCGCCAATTGCAGGTTTTTTGCATGTCGCACAGACTGAGCCAACAGAAAATATGCCAGTTGAAGGTACTTTGATAAAACTGATAGTAAATATAATATATTTTTTTATTAATATTGATTTTTCGATTATTATGAATTAGCAAAGAAATCTTTAAATCTAAGTTAGGTTATCATCCGTTAGGATAAAGCAGGAACTTGTTAATGCAGCAGTGTTGACATATTTGCCGTTTTCTCGGATACAACTCCAATTCTAATGCAATATTCAATTTTCTATACTTAAACGCTCTTGTAAACATTAATACGACCTCAATATATGCATGAGAATTCTATTAAAGATAGGTTTGGACATTCAAAAAACGTTAATATTTGCGGTAATAATTTAAAAAAAGTTGTTCCAAAACCATTTAACCAAATCTGCCACATGCAAGTAGTAAGTCATACCAAGTTTGAAACTAAATCCTGCAGTGTCGCCATAGTTGTCATTGTCTCAGAAATAAAACTAATTTTACTCTGTTACAAATTGGGTGATTGTACTAAGTTTCTAAATTATTTAAAACACCTTAATTTAGAGTTTGTATGAAAACCGTAATTACTAAGAAGGAAAATAACACCTGTAAATAGAAAAACACTACCAATATAAAATATTTTAATAAACTTTAATCTGACCGCATTCAAGAACTTGACGATATATCGTCAAGTATATTAAACGCTCATTGAACTTTGCAAAGTATTTAATAACTATTCTGAAGGTATGCTTTATATGTCACCTCGTATTACTTTAGCCAACTAATTTACATTTTTAGGCCTGGAATCGTAGACTGTCGATTTTAAACGTCCCAAAAGAAAAACAGCTACAGTTTTGTTCCAATAGATTTAAATTTTTTATTGTAGGATTCATTAATTATTAAAATCTCACCCGCTCTTCTTTTAACTTGATATTGCCAAAGTAAGTAGTGTGTTATCAGTAAATTCCGGACATCAAATTAGTAGCATGTGATTTTTACTGTGCAATATTGCGTAGGTATGTGTTTAATATTTATGTATGTATACGTGGAAAATTTTAGTTATATGTCGACATATATTTAATTATCTAAACATGTATTTACCTAATTCTTATTTTAGCTTTCAAGGCAAATTAGAATAGAATGAGTGTAAACGGAACTCTGGGAAAATGGATAATTATTACTACATCAATATCATCTAATGTAAGTCACGTATTAGTGCACGTTACTCTGCTTACTTTAAAAGTAAACTTTATTAAAATCGAAAAATCTTCATTTAGAATTTCCCTCTTCTAATAAATTCCCCCCCCCCCCTCTTCTAAATAAAACTTATTATTTCAAATTGAACGTGATATGAACTATAATAAATCAATTTAAATGGCAAAACATTACCTACTACAAATGTATTCTTATTAAATATTATTTATTTGTACTTAAATCTGATTTTATAATCTTCAGATACATTTATAAGCTTACATTATTATCCACTGGGCGACAGGTAATTAAAATAAATAATATCGCGTTGGAAATAAACAAGTTTAATTTTTTATTATCACATTTGCATCCTAAAACCCAATTATTTTCTAGAGATGTAAAAACCCACAAATTATTTATAGCGTATCCTGAATGTCTCTTATTAATTCCTATTACAAGCAGATATTTAATTGTCCTGCTTCATAAGCTCCAACTTGATATGCAAGGGCGGAAATATGTTTTTCCCTCTCCCAACGGAAGGTATATTGATTACGGTTTGATTTACTTGAATCACGACAATTCTTGAAGGCTGATATCTGCTGCTAACCCAAACTAACCCAATGTTGATCCTTAATCCCAGGAGAAAGTGTGCGATTTTTAGATTGATATAAATCACCCATAATTGACTAGTGATATTGTCTCATTCTTCTTTTATGCTGGTAGAAAGACCAGTGGTATGGAACCGTTGTTTAAAAGGGCACCCTTCAGACTACGTTTTGAATTGTTAATACAAAGGTGCTATTCGTTTGGTGTGTATTGTATTTGTAATTTTACCATACAATATAATATTAATACCTGGATAAAAAGGAGTATATTTAGGTAATTTACTTTGGAGGCATGTGATTCGAAAGACTCCTTTGAGATTTTCAGGTCTCTAAGAAGACCAGCCAGTTCTTGTTGACTGAAAGGTTGGCGACTTGCTGAATATTATGCTTCAAAATTACCGTCGCAATACATTGAAATTTATCAGCCGTTAATGATTCTATATCATCTTCCAAGAGGCTCAGCACCCTCACAAAGTATGGAATGGGCATTTCTTCACAATGCAGTTCAGGTATCTTTACTGAATCTGGATCAGGATATGTTAGTGTGTATTTATTATTCCAATTGATGCCTTTGATATTTACAAGACAAAAATAGCAGTTTCTGTGATGGTTTCTTGGTTCCCTCCAAACGATAGGTACTCCAAACTAAGCGTATTTCCAACTATCCATTGTTGAAAATGTTCAAGGCATGTTTTAGATTCGAAATGTGGAACCTAAGTTTCATGTCATTCTTCCAAGTAATCGCCAAAATACGCCAGATAACTCCTTTTCACAAAGGCAGAAACAGGTTTACTATTTTTTTTTTCAAAGTGCATTCGCCCCATACATAAAAAAAAGTCTGGATGATTGTCTGCTTGTGGATGCCAATATTAAACAACGCCAAAAATTTGCACAAAATGATGCCACACCTTTGCATACGAAACATCAATAGTAAACAAAATCGGGTAAGGCAGAGATATGCAGGAGATAATATGGGTGGAGTATTAATTAATCCATGGTTAGGGTTAAGCAGTTACAAGAAGGTCTGGTCTGGAGGGTTTGGCCTTTACCTATCATTCTTTCATTATTATTTTTGCCTTTCATCACAATTAAAATCAATTACTGGAGCTGCAAAAAATGTAGATATTTTTGGATCAATGCAACAAATAAATCTAAAATCAGTTCTTACTTCTCTGAAACAAAGAAAAAATTTCATTTTGATGAGCTGTAAATATTAAACTAATCGCATGTGTTATAAATCTATAAGTACACTTAGTTATCTTGGAGGTTTGGCGGACATTTTCTCTGATTTGTTTCCTCTTGCGTAAAATACAAGGCAGTGTCACTAAATAGTCAAAAACACTATCGTCATTTGCCTCGTATTCGATGGTAATGAACTCAGAGTAAACGTGGTTTTCACACACCGGAGATAAATTTATTTGAATTCATTTCATAATAATGTTTTATTTCATAATTGTTTTTATTTGATAATAATACTAATGTTGAATATCTCCTCAAAATTTCGTCTTTTCTAGATCATTCTAAAAAATACAAAACCAACATAAAAATATTGATTTATGTATTCATTGGGTATTTATTTCGTATAACTTCTCTAAGTGATGGCCTCTAATTCTTGTTTTATATAAATAATATTCCTTTTTAGATAAATTAAGATAAGTCATGTCAGATAGTCAGGTACGTATTCTATTTAAAGATATAATCCAATGCTCAAGGATCCAGCAGATAATTACATAACATATTTTGAATTAGGTGTTGAAGAGATACAAGATATGCGAGATAAAGCCTATTTATATTTACGCTATCAAGAGAATCAGTATTCTGGCATCTAATAGTCTCGATAGCTAATAGTACCTACAATAATTTACCAAAACATAGAATTATTTTGGATATTTAAATACTAAGGTAGATACAAGAGTTATTAGCTAACTGATTTCCGAAGCTAAAGCAACATTTGAAAAAGTGACATGTATAGCTGGGTAGTTTAATACTCAGAATTCGTTAATTAGCAAGACCTTAATGAAGATTGCATCTATATCTGTAAAAAATATTCATTTACTACCCTCTTAGAGGTTCTTCTAGTAAGTATTTGTTAATTCGCGTCTAGCAACACAAATTTTGAGCCTTCACGCATGCGTACATGCTAATTCATATATTTATCAAAGTTGTTTTTTTTTTATTTTGGGCATTGCCTTGGGTTAGTTTGGGCTAGTTTTGTTAGGTTGCGCCCCCGCAGCTAGCGAAGCAAATAGAGGGCCATGCGTGAAGTGAAATGTTAGAACAACACGCGGCTACTGCCAAATGCGCAGGTCCAAAGGTCGAAAATTTGCCGTAGGTAGACCTGAGTGTGCTTGTTACATAGCGAATAATTAAATATAAGTAGGCTATGCATTTTTAAATCCAGAAGAGTCATTGTAGCTTATGTTCTCTGTGTTCTTGTATGCACTGCATTTTCTACGTAAATTTGTTTTTAGGGTGGCGCTAATATCCTTTAGATAACGCGGACTTCGATAAATATTATAATCACTTAATTATGAATTTAATTTCCAAAAAAATCAAAATATAGTTGTTCTAAAAACGCAACAAAATAGTAAACATTTAACAAACTCGGTTCTTATTAAAACATCTTTTTTCAAAGCCGAAATTAATTGGAATCGTTATTGAACTCTACTAAGTAGAACTGTTCCGATAACTTAACAGTTATGATATAAATATGCTCTAATTTTGCTCACGAAATGGTTATTTGTTTAACTAGACAGCAAAGTAATATTGGCTGCCGTGGCTGGTTCATGGACTATACTATTTTTGCAGACAAATAACAGTCAGCAAAGTATCACTTTCTCTGCCTAGGAAGTAAAGTGAATACTTTGCTAATTATAAAGAAAATTTATCGGTCTATATGGAAACTAAATCTTTAACTTGTCAAACTTTCATGACTACGGTGATTATATTAACATATACATTTCATAGTAACCAACCACCCAATCTACCGAATTTTTATGGAATTTATCACGCCTACCGAAAAAATTCAGGAATTGTTGGAATTGCAATAATTTGAAAAATACATTTAAACAATCGGCGAAAAAAATATATGCTCAAGTCGGCAGCAAAGTGGATTGACTGCCCTAACTTCATTCTGCATTCCTATGAGCCTCGGCAGCCCATCTATTACTTTGCTGCCCAGTTAAACAAATAACTATTTTCTTCAAATGTCAGTAAATCCGTCATTACTCGACTGTGTAGGCGGCCGTGAAGTTTCGTTTTTCCTCCGCCGGAGCTTTACTTTTCACTTTTCCGCCGGCGGAGGTAAAAGTGTTGTCATAGCAACATAGATACAATACAAACAGACAACAAAATAAGGGTCAACAACTCAAGATTTATGAGACTACAAATTGTATTTATCACTCAGTTTGTCACTGCATTTCTAAAAATCACTAATTTAGGAACAAATTGGTTATTATTTAATCGAACTTACTCAATAACTGCTTATCAATACGGAATTAAAACGCAATCGGAGACGCAATCTTAAAAAATAATTATTGTTGACAGTGTCCACTGACAGCTTTATGTTACATTACTATAGCAACAACCTGTGCCTATTCACTAACACCGGTCTAAGCCGCCTAGCGAACCCACTTATCTTTAATAATAATTAGAAGTTATTACTATTAAAAAGGTATGCTTTTGCATTAATTTGTCGACATTTGAAGAAAAAACAGCATATTTTATTTGGAGGAAAAGATACTTTTCATGGCTTGCTCTCTATTACCTCTCGTTAAACACGAGCGCGCCATGAAAAGTATCACTTTTCCTCCATATAAAATAATATACTATTTTCTACGATTGTCCGAAAATGTCTACTTTCTCGGCCCGTTGACAAAATTAAAACTCGCCATTCTGGTATTGTCGAAGGTCGCTAGGAAATCTCAAATTGCTTTTTCGGCATAGGTGAGAAAAGTAATTACCTTATTGCAGTTTAGTGTCTTACCTTTTTGGCCTATGGCGAAAAGCAATCCTCTTTCAGCTGTTTCCCTCTTTCAGCTGTTTCCCTCTTTCAATATATTTTTTTTTGATGGGAAAAAACAGTATGTATACTTCGAAGGAAAGGTACGTTCTGGGCCTCGATGCTATTACGTAACTTTTCCTTCTAGATAGCAATATACTATTATTTATAAATTCATGAACGCCTAGACGCCCATTTTATTTGATTGATTAACACGCACTAAATTCTTCGAGGCTTTACTTATTGAAATAGAATCGACAAACGCAAAACAAGACACGAGAGTGACTAACCAATTTTGGCTCTTATGATCTTAATGGAGAGCACGCATTGTTCTAATTTACATAAACTCTACTCTTAAGAGATTATTTTCTCACTGTTATTTGATATAAATACATTATTTCTTTTCCTTATATACGCATAAGTAAACAATGTATTAAAAAGAGAACAACTAATTCCATTAATTGCAAATAATATAGAGCAATATTTTAGGATACTGCTATCTATTTTATTATAACGAAATAGTGCAGGAAATTTAAACAACCAGCCCTATGTTATTCCTAAATATTAACTTCTTTCAACCTCATTATCCACTATAGGTACATTTGTATGTGGATATTTATATACCAAATTTGTAAATATGATGTGTATGATAGGAATGGCTTGGATACTTCGATCGCGAACGTAGTAGAGTACCCCCATCCATTTGCGGATCTAATGGTGTAAGTCAAATCTAAAAGTTACTAGATTTGTAGCGTTGAAACAAGACACTTAGTTTTAGAACCTGGGCATATTTATAGCATAGCTTAGACCTCTTAAAACAAGAATTGCAGACATTTGGTAACTTCCGAACTCCCGATCCAGTGTTTGCACTGATGAATAACTTATTATATAACATATTTCTTTTTTGACAGTCTAGACCAAGCAGCTATGGTACCATACAGCTTGATACCTTTCCCCATAGCAAAATAACCTCTCGAAAAATTTGGATATTTAATAATTTTAGCTTGTTGTGCCTTGATATGCAGATGGAAATAAAAATTATTGCATTTGTGACTATCATTATTTTCTAGTAGCACAAATTCAAAATGGAATGTAATTAATGATGATGGAACATAACACATAATTTTGCAAGCTTTAACGTAGCAAGCATATTACGCAAATCGCAATATTAAAATGTT
>MU184283.1:0-22177 GCA_016904865.1 Pissodes strobi | reverse complement strand
ATATATGTTTTTTACATTTATCCTAAAATCTACTTTGGGTATATTTTTTGGGGCACACATTTAATGCGTTTACCTTAAAGGGAGTTTACATTAGGTGCAATGCAATCTGAAAAATTGTAGGCAAATTAGAGCACTCGCAAATAATTTTATTACGTCGCTGTTTACACGAAGACACAATTATTTATGCAAACATTTTTACAAGCAGTTGCACATGACATATGACCTTACTCAGCTAATTTGTATTAACATTTCCAAAAAAAAGATTTGACTACTTACCTATTGCATATTACCTTCTTCTGAGACATCCTGTATCGGTTTTAAATTATTCACTTACTCTCAAAACCAAAAACACACAAGAGATAAATAGAGATAACACAATATATCTTTTTTGACAGATCATAGAAAAAGATTTTTTGTCATACGCTCCCAAAAATAGCTATTTTACGGACTCATTTGAGTCCGTAAAATGCTTCTTTTTAGGCCTAGTCCCTAAAAGTCGTCATGGCAACTTTTACGGACTATTCCAAAATTCCTGAATATGTCTAAATGTCAAATTTCGAATGACATGACAAAACTGTCAAATAGTTGCTACGATATCAAATTCTAAGCTAACTTTGTCGTACATTATGATTTCAAAAATTATGGTAAATTTGCAAATTTAAGCGTTCTGAAGAATTGCAAAAAGCGTATAAATAAAAATTAAATTTTGGGAGCGTATGACAAAAAATAGTGTTTGTAACACGTACCTAAATGAAGTTTTTCAGGACTCATCTGCTATTCCGGACTCGGCTAACGCCTCGTCCGGAAACAGCAATGATTCGTCCTGAAAAACTCCATTTTAGGTACTTGTAACAAAAATAACTATTAGGAGATGACGGATGACGCCACGGGTATTTCTTATTATTTTTATGTTGGAAACTGTCATTTTTACTACAAATGGCATGCAACGTACAATAGAGTTAGCGCATGTTCTAATTTGACGCCATGCAAAGAAATTTGCATCAGCTGTTTGCAAAGTTGAAAACGCGCATGCTTACGGGCAAATTTTGATTGCATAGCATGTGCAGTTTTGTAATGTAAACAGGCTTATATATAAAAGTTTCATTAAAATAACACTTGCAAGAATAAACCTGTAATACGTGGCCTTCATCAAAGGTAAAAAGCATCACAAGTGAACAAACTTTATGCCAACTTTGTTATACTAACTTAATTGTTTCATAACTATGATAAGAAGTCTAATAAATATAAAGACTACTAAATCCACAAAGGAAGTTTCGAAAGTTATCTTTTTGGCAAATGTCAAATATTGTCAAAAAGCTGAGCTAAAATGCTGTTGGCGCTTATCCTGTTATTATTCCCTTATGCTGTATAAACACCATTACCGTGTACAATGTCCGGTAAATCTGAAATGTTTCACAGCTTATGTTCTATTAGTTAACTGAAACATTGTGTACTAGATTTTTAATTAGTATAAATGAAAAAATATGCTTGCAATATATTTATTATCGTAAATAGGTATATAGAGCTATATTACGAAAAACGTGACCAAACTTCAAAATTCACCAAACGGTTCTGCATAGCAAAGGCCATTATAGTTTATGAATGCCCATTGCTAAATATTGCGGAAAGGGCCACATTGATTTAAGGGCATCTGAAATGAGAGTTGATAATACAATTTGCAAAGATGAGGGTGCCCTTTAAATTTCGATCACTTTAGTCAATTCAAACTACATGGACACTTTCATGTCAATTTAATAAAAGCCAGAGATATATAAGAAGAATAAAAGAAGCTAATTATTAAGCTGTAGTATCAGAAATTTAAAATGTTCATCATTATTAAAAACACTTTGAGGACGCTTCATAAAATATAATCGAAAAGTAAATATAAGATTAATTTATTGGAATGAATTATTATTTTTAATTTCATATTCTTATGTACTTACATTTTACAATTTAAAAATCCAATGTTACGTTTAGTTTTCGATTTCCCCTTGGTCGAAATGTTATTTATATACTTTTCTTCTTTGACGGAGGCCTCTCCTAATTGGGTACAATTACTGTCGCGCAGACGAGAGGTCTTCCCTAGTAGGTATTTATCAGTAGGTATTTATCATCATCAGATATAAAACGTGTTGTATCACAGAATAAAATTAGCATGCAAATATCACGGATTTACCAAAAAAGTCAAGCAAAACACGTTGCATTCCTTGCTTTTTATTTGATCATCGTTAAAATAACATCAAACGGCAAATAAAAACAAACCACTTAACACAAGCACAATGAACTGATAGCACTCTCACACAAGCCAACTAATACTGACAAAGTAAGTTATTGCTGAGGTTAATCTATTAATATTTATCAAACAATAATGTACAACCAATGCGTTATCAATTAATTTCTTTTAAAATAATAAGATATTTTCACTGGCTGATAAAATAGACAGCAATCTCGAAAAACAAAACGAGATTAGGAATTACGTCAAAAGATTAAAAGTTGCACACCTAAGCAAAATATTAACGCTTTCATCGATTAAGTGTTTCCTCGAAATGGTTTCAAATTCTTCGATAAATCAATTAATTTTAGTTCGTAACGTCTGATGAATTATGAAAACGATAATTATTAGAAAATTTCGCCGAGATTAAAAAGGAAATTCTGAACTTCATAACTAACACTAATTTATTACAGAAAATAAAAAATAAACCGGACTGATTTGTTTCATAATAGTAATTCCCATCAAAACTAATGTTTCTACAAGTTTGTTTACGATTGCAAATTAAGTCAATTACCGTTTTCGAAAGTTTGGATGTCTTCCGAGAATCCAACGAGATTGGTTATTTTAATGATAGGATATGTCTAGGCCTAGTTCCGAGAAATAATATTGTTATAATGTTATATTACACACATTAATCTACACGCTGTACGTTGTTTGATAAATATATGATGTTATAAATTACGGCTTACGTATATAAGAGGAATTCACAAACTACGAAATTAGCATTCATTAACTTTTACTGCACACCCCCTGCGTTGATGATAAGTCGTTGAAAGGGCAAAATGATATGCTCAATGGACTCTAAAGTATCGTTAAAACAAATATTTAGTATTATATTGACATTTTTAAGTGAAACTTCTTTAGCGAGGGTAAAGTCAGAAAAAATGCTTATCAAAGTGAAACGCCCCTTGAAATTGAAATTGAAAAAAACATACAAAATTGTTCGGAAAGTTAATAAAAGTATTATAAAACGAAATAAGAAAAAAAATTAATAAATAAAACTTGGAGACTCGTGGTTTTCCGCGAAAAAATGGGTGGCAAAAATGGGAAAAAAAAATGCTTGATGGGAAAACTAAATTTTTTTTTTTTTTGGAAAAATGGGAAAAAATTGAAAAAACTTAAAAAAATGTTTGGAAAGTTAATAAAAGTATTGTAAAACCACATAAAAAAATATTAATATAAAGAAAAAGAAAAAGGTTTTCGAAAAGTTAATAAGAGTAGGTATTATCAACCGAAGAAAATGAAGAAATAAATTAATATAAAAAAAGTTAGAGAAACGCAATTTTCGGCGAAAAAAAATTTAAAAAACTGAAAATAACCGAAGGCAAAAGTTGAGAAAAAAAGCTTAAAAAAAACTCAATTCCTTATATCTCTTTCAGAAGTTTCACTTCAGATGTGTGCTTATAAAGGTGAGGCACATATTTTTTAAATAATGCTTGGGGCAAAATGTAATGTTTAAGGGACTGTAAAGTATTTTTAAGCAAATATTTAGTAATATATTGTTTCTTTTTAATAATAGTTGTAGTACCTAGGCAAATCCCTAATAACGTACCGTACCGTGCACATGTGTCTGTCTGCTCTGTTGTTTGGTGCTTTGAAAATAATGTTTTTATGGATTAACTTCGGCATTGTTTCTTCACATATGGAAAATGCCTCAACGTTTGACAGTGTAATGTCTGTTTGTGAAAGGTTCGCCTAGTTTTCCGGAAAACCTTAATATATCGGAAATGTCTAAATGTGAATCGTGTGATTCTTCTTCACGTCGGCCTATGATCGTTTGTAGCGGAGTTTGCAGGAAAGAGTTTCATGCGGACTGTGTGCCTGTATCATCTGATGCACTCAATCTAATCAATAGTGTTGCCGGAATTTATTGGAAATGTCGCACTTGCGGCAGTTTGGAATCCGAAATTTTTGGAGGTAAGATCGACGAGGTTTTACGGCACGGGCATGCAGATTTGGTAAATATTCTCACTGAGCAACTGTCAAAATTTAAAGAAGAGCTAATTACATCGACAATGAATCTTATTTCTGAAAAATTCAGCGGCATTGCCAGGTCCGATCGGCAAACATCCGTTGCTTGTGCTGAGGTAGCAAACCCAGTGGTGCAGAGAAGGGTTCTAGTAAAGCCAAGAAATCCGAAACAGCCTAATTCCCTTACTAAATCAGACATCATGAATAGCGTTAATAAGGATGAAGAGAACATTTTGGTCAGCAATGTTAAGCCTAGTTTCCAATGGGGGCTATGTATTAAGTGCAACACCTACTTGTGCGTCAAGATTCAAGAATCTGGTTTCGGAGAGGCTTTCGGATGGTTATGAAGTGAGAGAACTTAAAAGATTCCCAACCATTGATTCGCATAGTTGGTCTGTCGCAGATTTATGAGAAGCAACAACTTTTACGATTAGTGAAGTCTCAGAATGAACTCTTGTTTTCTAGTGAACAGAATATACAAATAATGAACGTTTGGCCTACAAAAAAAAACAATAAGATTTATCAGGCTGACTTGCAGGTGAACGCAGTAACATTTAAGAAAATTTTAAATATCGGTAAGTTAACTATAGGGTTAGATAACTATGTTGTACATGAATCAATATGTCCCCCGCTGTTTTAATTGCAATAGCGTCCAGCACACAACTAATTCTGTAAAAATGAATCAGTATCATGCCCTTTGTCTGCAGGTGAGCATGGAGTTAAAAAATATACAGCCAAATATAGCGAATATAAATGTAGTAATTGCTTTATGTTAAAGAATAAACAAAAATGTAATATTAATATTAATCATGCTGCATGGGAATATAATAAATATCATGCTTATAGACAACTTTCTAAAAAGTTAAAGTCTGAATTTCTCTCATCTTTATAGCAGTCACCGTGTTTTTCAGATGAAGCGGGGTTTATGTCCGAACCTGAAAATGTTATCAATGGTGACACACTGACGCAGTACTCTTGACCCCTTCCACAATTAGTGATAACAAATGCAATATTTCGGTGTAGTATCAAAATGTACGCGGCTTAAGGAGTAAAACGAATGACCTGTACAATTAGGTTTATTCGGTTGAATTTGATGTTTTGGCGTTGACCGAAACTTGGCTTACTTCTGGTATTTTGAATGCGGAGTTAATTGAGGCCCGATATAATATTTTTCGTTGTGATAGAAAATATCAGCAATTAAATTGTAATAGGGGAGGTGGTGTTATTTTGGCAGTAAAAAGTATGTTTTCAGTTTCTGAATTTAAAATGAGTGGACATCAAATTAAGAACGATATGTTGTGTTTAAAAATCGGTGTGGCGCATGTTCCATTATTTGTACTAGTAATCATTAGGTTTGTTCTAGCGCACCAAAAATGTGTGGGATTTACAGGAGTTTAGACGGCTTAGAGCGCGAGTTAAGACTGATATCGGAAACGCTTGCAGGAACTTTTGTCGTGATGTTGAAAATCAAATAGTTGCTAACCCATCTAACTTTTGGCGTTTTGTAGTCTTCTTATATAGATACAAATACTCCAAACAACATTTCATTTGAGAGTGATACCTGTGACAATATCGACATTGCGTGTGTATCAGAAGAAAACGTTTGCTTATGTTTGAAAAGAATAAAGCCAAAAGGCACAGTTGGGCCTGATAAAATTCCATCCTTTTTGCTAAAATATTTAATTTATTTCTTAAAACTTGCCGGTTTCCTATTGTCTGGAAAACTTCGAAAATGAATCCTTTGTAAGTGCAAAAAAGTGCCGAGGGAATGTATCGAGAAGTATAGACCAGTGTACCTATATTGTGTAATTTTGCTAAGTGTTTTGAAATAATGCTGCATGAAGTAATAGGTGTCCAAGTTAAAAATTAAATATCACATTACCAGCACGGATTTGTTAGGAGTAGATCGACCACCTCCAATCTTTTTTGCATTACGCAATTTATTGCTGAGTCCCTAGATGAAAGATACCAAGTGGACGTTATTTATACCGATTTTTCGAGGGCTTTCGATAGGTTTGACTACAGTATTTTAGTTAATCAGCTAAACATTGCTGGATTATCAAAGAAATTGTTACTTTTTTTTCAATCATATTTACATAACAGAAAACAGTTTGTTGAGTGCTGTGGTCAAAGTTCTGTCAAAATTGAAGCCTCGTCTGGAGTCCCGCAGGGGTCTATATTGGGCACACTATTGTTTAATTTGTTTATTAATAGGTAATATTCTTGATGGTGTGGGAGCAAGAGGTTTACTTTATGCTGACGATATGAAATTTTTTCCCGCATAAGGTCAATAAACGACTGTCGAACTCTTCAAGCATCACTGGATAAAATTACCGACTGGTGTCGTAATAATAATTTGCCTTTGAATCCGGGTAAATTTAAGGTTGATCATACACCCTTAAATCGTATTTAATTTCCTTTGACTACAATGTTGGCAACACTGTACTGGGTCGTGAGTCAAATTTTTACGACCTTGGGATTACTTTCGACAACAAACTTTCATTTGCGCATCATATATCTGAAATTGCACAATCTGTCTTTAGGGCTTTAGGTTTTGTCATTAGAAACTCTCGTGACTTTATCAATGCAGATACTTTGAAGTTGCTGTATTTTACGTTTGCTAGATCTAAATTGGAGTATGGTTCGGTTACTTGGTCGCCTTTTTGTCGGATCTATATAAACCGACTCGAAAGAGTCCAACGACGTTTTTTTAAAATTTCTCAGTTTTAGAATTGATGGTGTTTATCCTGCGACTGACTTTCCTCACGATAATCTACTTAGTAGGCATTCGTTTTCGTCCTTACAAGATCGGCGAGCAGAACTTGATTTGAAATTTCTGCATAACGTTCTTCACTTTAAGGTGGACTAGGACTGCTTAGATGTTTTAAATCAGATAGATTTTTTGGTCCCTCGTATGTCTGCCCGACGGACTCTAACACCCCCGCTGCTCGGAATAATATTGGTAAATTTTCACCTTTGTACCGATTATTGAATACGTACAACATACACCAAGATCTTTGCGATATATTTAATTGCAGGATAGCCGAGATAAGTCTGACTTAATTTAACTATTTATTGTTAACTTTCTTGGTATATCAGGTTATACTAGAATGTCGTTTGATAGCTGTTATATCTTCCTTATATGATTCTATGTTATGTATGTGCGTCCCATTCATTAATTGGTTTATTTTAAACTGTGGAATGGTGCATAACAATAAATAAATAAATAAATAAATTTACACCGAAAGTAAATTTTCTGAATGTTTGAAGGTGATTAGTTATTTGAGATTAGAAGCTCGTACGAATCATATTTTTCGATGTAGGCGCGTGTGAGTTTACTTTTACGCGTATATTTCCATAATTATCAGTTGTAATAATTATTTGAATATTACTGTGAGAACGACTCAAACATGGTATGTATATAAATATAAAAAATAATTTTTATGCTTAGAGTTTCGAAATAATGCACTTATTCATCGCATTAAAATTTTATTGTACGTTCACCCACTAGGGACAAGATGTAAGTAGGTAACAAAAATCGTCTGCCACTGCCTGCGTTATAATTCACATTTAAACATTGAGTTATATTATAATCTTTCAAAACATTGGATTTTCAGTTTTAATAGGTCAATATCTTGAAAACTAATCAATTTTTTCTATATATTGTGCGAAGTACGTATAACTAGAATTTTGAGAGAAAAATTCAAAGATTTCATGAATGCCATTTATAATCCGTTCGAACTGGAGAACACAAATTCCGAATTTAATCCAATCTAAATGGAAACTTTGAAAATTGACGTACAAGGCAAGATATTTAAATAGCCATTGGTCTGTAAGTGGTGGTCAAGACTTCTCCACTATCACTGTAGGAATTGTCACTGGGTATATTTAAAAACGATACATGTATTAGTAAAGAATAACAATTGGATATAAATAGCAAAATAATCGTGTTATATAAAAACCCGAATTTACGAATTCTTATTAACAAAAGTTGTTAACCTTTGAAATGCGGCGAATGTTATTTAAAACCGGAGACACGCCTCGTTAACAGTGACAATGGTACCAAAAAATGTGGTTACTGCAATTCGCAATTAACAGTTATTAGGAACCAGTTCACGGCGAGAAACATGAGGGAACAGGTCAATTTGTGTTTGCACATTTTGTCGGCTAAAATCTGCAATCGAAATTTGCCCTTTTATTATTTAATTAAATTAAAAATATATAATTTTTGTCACCAAAATATTTTACTAAATTAACTCATTTCAATACTGCTCTAGCAGAGAAGTGCACTGAAAATGAAAACTAATCAGATTCAACTGTATTGTGTAGACCTAAAGCGCGCTCACCAATTTTATATTAAAACAGTATATTTTAGGCGATATTTGCGACACTAATAATACGGAACTTTTATGTATAGAGGTATTTCATCAAGCTTAATTTTTTTTATGGAAATCTACATGTATGAACGTCTCTACCGGGTGTGCCTCATACTACCGCAGAGGCTTAATAAGCCAGCCAAAAAGAAGTTGAAAGCTGAATCAAAACTAACCCAAATCAAATTCTCAATAATCTAATGCTAGCAACTCGTATGAATGTAGTAACTTAATGAGAATAAAAATAAACACAGAGTAACAAAGTCGAATACAAAAATATGTAATTTAACTTTCTAGAGTACCTAATATATAAAATGAGTATATAATATGCTGTTGTATTTATATTTAGATATGTGTAAAAACAAATATGTCAGTCAGTAAGTTTAATTTTGATTTTAGCGTATGATCAAATGTCACAAGGATGGATGCATTCCTGACATTATAGGAAAGTCGGTTGAAGGTAAGATGTGTGATCTTTCAAAGATACTTATGCCCGGGTACATTTTCTAGTAACTACGAACTAAAATATAAATGTGAAAGGAATAAGTAATCTGTTTGATTTGATCACATTTAGACTTTATTTTTAGTTGCTCTACTAATGTACCGATTTCATTATTATAAGAAATTAAAACTTGAAATAACAAAAGTTGTAGAGTTTTTCATGAACCTCCAGAATATATTATGAAACCAAATAAATCGACATCTTAAATCTGCCTAAAAATATTAAGTTCGGTTTTTATGGTTTCTTTATCGGAGAGTTCGTTCATTAACGAATTCGGGTATACCAGGTTTCAGTAATAAGTTAAATTTCATTAGTTTACTCAGTTGTGCAAAATGATTAACTGAAACAGCCAACGCGCTTGCCGATTTTTAGTTGCTTTCTGCGAAAATTCGCAAGGTCCCTCGCGAAACCCATAGGGTCCGCGGACCAACATTTGAGATCCACTGCATTAGACCAACATACTATTTCATACCATTTTCGTTCTAAAACATTACTGTTATGGTAAAATGTTTCTTTTTCTAAGCTAGTTTTAAAGAAAAAATTACCAAACCTGGTAGTTAGGAACCACAAATAAATTGTCCCATGCACTGAGTTTATGAAACGAGTTGAAAAAGACTGTTTATACAAAAGCTTTATTTTTAAACCTATTAAAATAAAAAAATGAATATCGCAAAACGAAGAAATAAGACGAACCGTATGCGGTTGAAATGTATACGTTCCTCAGATACGTGTATGAGCACCTGTTAAGGACCATCATAGTGAAGGATATTTATACATTTGCTTGGATAGCAGAGTTGCTCTGGCGGTTCATAAGTCATTTTGCTCTGGTGTCTGAGAGTAGTGACATCTTGAGGCCTCGCCCAGGCATAATAAGGTCGGCCTCGTATGGGTTCGGGGGTACTGGAATATCCCGGAAAATGAAGACACCGATTGTCTGGCACGAGAGAGTTCCACAATGATTCTAATGGGACCTGACCCTATAATAGGTGTGTCCTATAAGCACTACTGTTCGGCCGCTATCCTAAGGAACACAATGAATGTGGGGGCCAAGAATCTATGGCGAACTACTCCTGGAATGAGGCGAGCTGGGCTTCGATTGGGAGACCCCTGCACCTGGTATGGTGAAGGCTTTGACTTTGAAGAGGGAGACTTTAAGGCTTGAAGCATGGCTCTTCACAGATCGAAATGCAGGTGGTGTTTGGAGGACGAGGAACCTTCCACTCATGTTCTGGACTTTACTGAACCTAGAGGACATAAGAAGGGTTCAGCCGAGAAAGTTGTGTGCCTTCGATACAAACGGCGGGCTACCAGCTGACTTGGTATGTGTGTGGGTGCAAAACCAGGCCAGATTGGGTTCTACGTGCAAGGCATCTCCTGCCCGCATTTTAAAATTCATTCAATTGTTTTTTAAACGGGACACCGTGTATATTTAGGCTATAATAACAAACAATCCTTTTTTTCTGATTCCAAAAAATAAGAATTGTTGATATTTAATTAAGTAGTTCTTAAGATATTTAAGTTTAAAATATCATAATTCTATCAAAATGTGACCTAGATCGGGAATATATATATAATACATTTATTTTAAATAATCTGAAATTACAATTTCACCTATGATATATTACACATAACTTTAAATCTAGAAGATGGCACGTGTGTGTGCCCCTCGCACGCTCTTAATAGCGCCACTAATGGCCACTCAACGCGCCACACCTAACAGAAGTTGGCAGCTGATGTAATGCCAGCTATGTTTAATAATATATTTTCGGTGGCACTCAAATACATGATCTTTATTGCTTGGGCTGAGCCCTTCAATAGTGTTGCGTGATGGATTGCAAATAGCATGACGAAATAGCTGGCTTGTTTTGAGGAGGGGGAAAGGGAAAGATGAGGGAAAGGCAACATGGGGAAAAACACTGTGAAAAACCCCATTCCACGTTTCTTTGGTTATGGGGGCAATACAACATACAACATACAAGACAGCACAACAAAAAGGATCAGAGATTACTTTTGTAATCTCAATGAGGTGGGAATTGCAACCAAACATCATAATGCTTGGCTACGTGTAGCCGTAATTCGCCTGCACGGAGCAGGGGAACAAGAGGCAGCTCGATCGCAGTGTGTATACGATGTATACTGATAACATTTAGCTACGGTTGACGATTGTTATAGGAGATCCGTGTCCCTAAGCACGCCCCGCCCACCTCGCTAAAATGGCGAGATGGGCGGTGCCTGTTCTTGGGGTCTAGTCAGTGGGTCAGGATGGGTTGACTTCTGTGCTCCTGGTAGATCTCAATTTCTCGGGAGTCCCAGGGGCACAAAAGGGGAAGTTTGACGGGTCTTTTAGGATCAGGGATGGGAATAGGTCCGTCGTCTAAGGCGGCCTGGGTTGCAGGTAGTACACCGTCGTCTTCCTGTGTACCGGGCCATGTCTGGGCACGTCCCGCGGGTCATATCTCAGGGTCGCCAGGTTAGCGGTCCTCGTTGAGCCGCGCACTCCCAGTTCATAGAACTTACATGCCTGTTTGTCAATATGTTCGTTGACATACTCTACGCCTGACCAAGCATGCAAGTCGCTGATCCGGGTGCGCGGCCCCGCCGAGAAGGCCGCCCTTAAATACTTATTCTGAATAATCTGGATCCTTTTTCTATGACACTCCGCAACCGAGCACCAGACAGGTGCCCCGTACAGCAGGAATGGCCTTATGATGGACCTATATAAAGTTATTTTATTGTCAGGACTTAAATAGGAACCACTCCGGACAAGAGGCCTTAACTTTTCGAAAATACAGTGATGTTTTTCGTGTATATATGCCACATGGCGACAAAAGTTAAGGCTCCTGTCCAGATAGATTCCTAGATATTTGACGTGGGATTTAGGAGGGATAAGGGTGTTTTGCACCCTAATTGGCCGTGCTGCAATGTTGGTTCGCTTTTTCGTGAAAATAACTAACTCGGTTTTATTCGGGTTTAGCCGAATTTTCCAATTTTCATAGAATGTTACCACGCGTTCCATGTGTGCTGCTAGATTATCTACTGCCTCCTGTGCGGTGAAGGCATGGGAATAAAGGGCGGTATCATCGGCGTAGAACGCCAAGGAAGTATCGGGATGGGACGGTAGGTCTGCTATATAATAGCTGAAAAGTTGCGGTGATAGTACCGTTCCCTGAGGCACCCCCGCCTGTATCGGCCTCGAAGTCGAGACCGAGTTGTGGACGCGTACCGAGAAGGTACGTCCGACCAGGTATGACGCGATCAGTGCTGCTGTATGTAACGGGAAGCTCAGCTCCTTAAAGAGCTTATACAGCAGCCCGTCGTGCCACACTCGGTCGAACGCTCTCTCGATGTCCAGGAGCAGTAGAGACGTGCTATGCCTCATGTTGAATCCGTCAAGGATATCCTGTACGATTCTCGCAGCGAGCATATTTGTGCTATGCCCGCCACGGAATCCAAACTGCTCCGCAGGCAGTACTTGACGGTTCGAGGCTGCCTCATTGATCCTGGGCAACAAGAGCTTCTCGGTAAGCTTACTCAAAGTATTGAGCAAGGATATCGGTCGATAAGATGCGGGACTTTTGGGATCCTTCCCGGGCTTAGGGAACAGTACCACGTGTGCAATCTTCCAGGAACTAGGGAAGTGTTGCAAACGAAGTACGGCGTTCACTATGTGCATGTAATGTACAATGGTCTTGGAGGGAAGGTTTTTGAGGAGCAGGTACGGGATTTGATCAGGTCCCGGAGCCTTATCTTTTGGCAGACGGCGGAGAGCACCACGTATCTCTGATGGACTCACACGAAGTTTATCCATCACAGAGGGCGGTATCGGATATGATCTTCCAGTAAACTTGGAAGTTTGCTCCGCGATTTGGGCGTGCAATGGCACGGTGTCCGGTATTTCACTGTGAATATCAGCGAGGAAATCCGCAAATACTTCAGCTTTATCTGCGTCGCCTATATAGTCCTGTCCATTGCTACGAATGGCAGGCATTTGCGCTTCAGCATTGCGGACCTGTCTCGCTAACCTCCACAGCGAACCGTCTGCCGTACCGAGCCCATTCACGAAGGTCATCCAAACCGCGTCTCTGTGACTACGGATATTCTTCCTGATTTCGTCCGTCAGAGCGTTGGTCCTTTCTTTATCGATAGCGGCGCGATTTCTCTGCCATCTGCGCCTGATACGGTTCCGGAAATTAATCAAGCTTAGGATTTCGTCAGGAAGCGTCTCTAAAAAAGATTGCTTCCTGACTACCGTACACATAGCGTCTCTGACGTGCTGGATATTTCGGGTTAGTGTGTCAACTTCGGCCTCCAAGTCTTGGATGGACTCGATCTGCTTAGGGATAACCGTCATCCCCTTTAACCTATCCCGGAACGCCTTCCAATCAAGATTTCTGTATGACATCTTTGTCCCAATGGCTTCCGGCCGCCTGACGCCAGTCAGGCACATCTTAATTGCAAGATGATCCGAGCTTAGGCCGCTAACGACCTTAGGTGCCAAGATGTCAGGTATCCCACGGGCGATCACGACATCCAAGTATGAAGGCCTGTAATTTCCACGGTAAAATGTAGGATGACGTGTTCTAAGGTACAAGATATCAAGATTGTCTTCAAGCAATTGGCGCAGGATAACGCCCTTGTGGGTGGTAGCGCTATCGCCATATGAGATATGTTTTGCGTTACAATCACCCACAAGGACAGACCTCGTATTCGGTGGTAATAGGGCCAAGTAGTCGGCCTGTGCTATGCGAAGAGCGGGAGGCGCGTACCCGCCGCTGATACACCGGCCACCGTCCAGCTCGATGCTAACATGCTCAATGAGCGTATTTATGCGCATTCGTCTTTTGTATCGCAGAGACCGGTGTATCAGGCAGACCACACCACCTCCCGGTCCGAGTCTATCACAGCGCTCGACACTATACCCACGAAGCTTCAGTTTAAAGCCTGGGTCGCCGCCAGTTGCTCTATTTTGAAAAGGTAAACCGGGCATTCCTGGTTTATGGAGCGGTGTGGCCCTCCACAATTGGCACACTTGATTACGTCACTGGTACATGACGTAATCTCATGATTCCCTCTACATTTTGAACACTTGTAATTTTTGGTGCAATACGTCATGGAATGTCCGTGCCCTTGACAGCGTCGGCATTGCATAATTGGTTTGACATTTCTCCTGTTCTCCCAGGAGATCTTGACGTTCATTAGCGTCCTTATTTCAGTTTGTAGCCTTTTTAGGGTTACCGTGGCTTCAAGGACGACCAGGTACAGTGGTACCCTGGTTTTCTTCATAAGAAATATGTTTCTTACGTTCAAGTTATACTCATCATTTAAGTGCCTTTTTATATCTGCTAGATTGATATCTGTATCTAGACTTCTCAGGACGTAGGCATGGGTCTTCTGGTTGCGGTCGGCGTAAGAATGATACTGTATTTGTTCATTATCACAGTTCCTTTTGAAAGTCGCCCAGTCTTTTTCGGTGTCAAAATAGATAATTGTGCTATTCTTTGCGTATTTGATTGTAAATTTGGCGATATGGAGTTTTTGCATATCGTCTTGCAATGTCCTGTGGGATTGTATTTTGCCCTGTAATACCACGGGCGGTGGTGGGCTTACTTTTGTCTTTTGGGGTGCAGGTGCCTTCTTTTTAGGACGGATGCTTGTTCTTCTTATTGGCATTTTCGTGCTATCGCTCATGTTTGAGGACGAAAGCACGCTGATGTTATCGTCATCGCAGTCAGATAGTGGCTCAAATCTATTGTTTAGAGGGATGTTTGCACCCCCGCCGAGGTCTAACTTCACTTCCCGGACATTCTTTTTGAACCCTATAGTCTTATAAGGGACTTTAAAAGCTTCCTTAGGGCGGTCTTCTACTCGGGACGCAGAAGTATCAGGAGGTATTCCGTCAGCGCTAGTATTAATCAAGGTGGACACGGGTGAGTTTTTTGGTTTGTCTGTTTTTTGGTCTTTTTTGTCTGTAGAGATGGGTGCTACATCTGTGTCCATCTCGGATGTATCCTCGTCTGTCTTTTTTTTCTTATGGCTTGTTCGCCCGGTATCGATTTTAGCCTTTGCAGCCCTCTTCGCAGAGGGGCGCAAATTATGCTTAACCCATAAATGTTCTATGCCCTTATTTAGGGGCGAAATAAGCATTTTAGTAGACTTACCAGTCATGCTTTTCAGAGGTTCTGCTAAGTGGGAACATTCTTGACATTTTTCAGCAGTAAGGGAAAGCTTCTTGTGGATACACCTTATCTTGGTTTCTACAGCTTCGTTAGGGGGTTCGGTTCTCATGTCCATCGACTTAAGTGACAGACAGTCGTCGTCCGGGTCGCCCATTATGAGGGCAGTTGCTGGGGTTACGTCCCCGGCGACTAGTAAAACGGTAGCTCTAGGCTGATACTGGTCTTTACTAATTTCTACCTGGGAAAAAAGCAGACCTACTAGAAGACAGACAAAGAAACCTAGACCTAGATCGGGAAGAAAATGCTTGGTATGTCAAAATCTTGCTTTGACTTAAGTTTAAAAACCGAATATTTTATTTTGCAAGGCATTATAAAGCTCTATTTCAATTTAATTATTTTAATCTAATTTTTAAAATCAGAAAAAGAAGGGCTATTATTGCAGAAAATGTAGAGGAGGCCGTAATGCTGGTTTTACTTCTTTCTTTTGCGATTTTCGTTTATTTATGTCGATAGAGCCAAAAATTGCGCTGAAAAAATACTTCAAATTTGCTATAAATAGTCTTTTCTAACTCTTATGATAAACTCAGTAGGTGGGTGTCAAAATATAATTGAAAGCCACATATTTACTCGTAAATGGAAAAAAAAATCTTAGTCGTAATTTTATTTTTTATTGTTTGATTGTCATACAGAGCATGTATTTAGTTGTTCCTAGACAGACTTTAATTTGGATTATACGTTAAATTCTAAGTCTAATAATTGGTATATCATATCCTGCTCGACAAGTTATTATAGTTGGAAGATAGAAACATATAAAAATGCAGCTTTCGAACAATTTGAATCATCATGTTGTCCCTTTACTGTTTTGCACGCTATTTTAAGAGAGCGGTTAGCAAGTAAAATATCGTAATTCAAAGAGTAAATAGCCCCGGGAAAATTAGAATGTTACAAAAAGACCGGCGAGATTTTCTAATATATTGTAAGCAAGAAGGATGCTCTATATGTCACTCTAAAATATACCATTCACCCAATAAACAAAAAAGAATAATATTTTTTTCTACGACTGGTTTGAAAATGGTTAAAATGACAACTCTTGAAAACTACACTTTTTGCACACCGTGTGTAAAAATGTTATGCATATTGCAAATTTTAATAACATATGAATAAATTATAATATAGGACGAAAAATATTATTGTTGCAGTTCTAAAAAAAAATTAGTGTGCGAGCAAAACCCCTTTTCATACTGATGTGATTTTGCAGTTCCACTTATGTTAAAGTGCTTTAGCACATGCTACACAATATACTATTTCATATCTTCAAGAGATAAATATATTTTCTTATTATATAATTTATTGCAATCTAAAATGCATTGAAATAATCGTATTATATAAACAACATAGAAAATACATCGTATGATGGCAAGCGGCCAGAGGACTCATTTACATAGAGTTCAGAAATTAAAGTGCGTGGGAACCTAATCTAAGACGCTCCATTCTGACTACAGAATATAAACAAGTTTTAGGTTAGTTTAAGGTTAGGGCTTAATATCTACAAAACATATCCAAAACTGGCATCATCTTTGAACTAATAATAAAAGTGTAGTTTTTCATTTAAAGAGCATATTCCATCCAAGATTTGAAAATGTTCTCTTTATAAATTTAGAAAAGCAATAGTTCATGATAATGTTAGTTTTAAGGATATTTTTGGCATTTTTCACTGCTGACATGAAACAGCTAAAGATATAGGAGCATAAAAATATATTTGTTCACTATCTATAGACGTCTGACTTTTATAATATAGACAATAAAATTGCTTTAGTAACTTGCAACTAATTTTGCAAAAAAATATTGAAATTTATCACAAGTCAGTTGTGGTTCTATTTAATTAAAATTGTATCAATGTGTCGAAAGCGCTATATTATTTCTACGGTAATCAAGAAATTCTTGGGTTTAGCAGTAATCAGTTTTATGCTACTGGATAAATGCGTTATGGCAAATATATTTTCGATTATTTTTACAGTGTTATATAACATAATTAGAGTTCACCTAACGAACAGTCCTGTAAAATATAATTATCAATGAAATATCACGTGATACTCCATGAATAAAAAGATAGCTTTATTTAACTTAGTTATCAATCTTACTATACTATTATGATATAGGTATTTTTGGGACATTTTATATTATAGCACTGTATCTTAAAATCGTCAAAATGTTACAAATTAAACTTTAATAACCAACTATAAAATATTTATGAGCCACACATTTTAAAATTAGAATGCTATGGCATTTACATATTCCTGAGACAGCGCAAAATAATATTAAATATAATAGGCCAGTAAATATTTTTTAGTCCCAATTCCCACAAAAGGATGAAATCGCAAAAGGGTGCTCATAAGGACACAATTGCGATTGGTTAAACAAATGCAATTTACACCACACTCATCACGCATCAAATAGAAAGTCGATGAATATATGATATACGTGGTTCAATAAATACCTACATTAAAAAGAAATTTATCGTAACCAAAACAGAAGTCCATTTCAGTAAAAACCTTGCGTAATGTTTCAGATTAAAGGGTTAAATGTGCGGCAACAAATACTGAGTGCAAAGAAAAAAAAAAACATAGCCTATGAAAATGATCATTCATTGTATCCCAATGATTCTTGTGCACGCGTCAACAAAGCAGCGGAATTAATCATATTTATATTGTTGCATTCTGAGTTCTTCTTTTCATTCATTAGTATTAAGAGCGATTAAGTATCGTTCATAATTTCTTACTTTGATAAAAATTTTCTTCCTAAAGCTAATTCGTTCCTTTTTTTTTTGATTTTTTAACAACGGATATATTGTGTTTTCTGTATGGCCTCAACTATTGCGCCGTTTCAGTTATCTATATTGCCTTCAGAGCAATGATTTTTTCAAATTATACAGTAGGTACCTATTTGCCTAAGCATTTTTAGTTGTCGTCTTCATCACCCTGTTCAGATCGGTCAGAACTTTGGCTCTCAGCATCCGGTGGCCACTACCAATTTTGAATTTATCTCACGTTATCAAACATCTGATGTCTTCTCCTCGTCTCGTCGGCATAGTAGAAATATCTTCGCCGCGTGCCGCGTCTCCTAATTTCACTCACTCCACAATATTTATCTCTTCTAGTGCGATCTCTATTGCAGCAATTTTTTCATCTGATTATAACGTTCGTGGTGCGTGTGATATAAGTTGCTAATCTTAGCTCGTTATATTTCTGCAAAGAGTAAGCAGTTCCTTTTATCAAATTTATTATCCAAAGAGCTCAGAAAAATAAAATATTCCACACATTAAGTTTATCTGCAAACTTAATTATCAATAATAACATGCAACGTATATAATAATATTTACTGGTTTACTACATTTATGTATCACTTAAAAGGTTTTTACAGAATTAGTTTCATCAACCATAAAAATGTTACCGAATAAGTTATTTCAATAACAATTCTTTGAAAATTAATATAATTTGTTTATGGGGAGATTTAAAATTTAATTACTCAATCAATATTAATATTAAAATAAAATAAGACGCGTGTGAAATGTAGAAATTATCACACAAAGATCAATACTGATCAGTTCATAGTTTGTTAAATCAATATTTAACAATGGTATAGGATATGGTTATGGTATGGGTGCATCTAATATTTGTATATAGATATATTAGAAGTTAAAAAAATATATTTTAATTAAACATCTAAAAATTAAACTTACTTGGGGACGTGGTAAAGGCATGAGATTGCAAATTAACAAATTCCTTGTATGTTCACAAATATTCACCAAAAACACTAATCAATTCGCAATTAGCCAAGTTAATGTTTGGCAGTACTACTACGGTATATTTAGGTACGTTCGCGGTACGCTTAACAGTGAAACTGAATAACAGTCTCAAAAAGAATCCGTGCTTTCCCGTTACGTTGGTGAATGGCTGGCCTGCCTGCAAAAATCTAGGTCGCCGCAAAGTAATATGTAGTTTGGAGAGCCCCAAGGCTTTTAATGGGGCTCCTGAATAGTGTGCCAAAATACCATTTCGAGGTGTTGGAGCTTTCTTCCATCCATCATATACACTTAGTTTTGTTAAATCATTATTTCACGTTTTTTGTTTTATTCTAACCTACCACTGAAAAGTAAACTTTAAGTGAAATGAATGAAATATTAAATACAAATTTAATAAATATTTTCCTTAATGCCAGCAAAATCTGCAATGATAATAGCAATGTCAACAAAACTAGTTAGTATACGGTTATGCGTCCACATTATTATTAGGTAAATAGACAATAGACAATACACAATAAGGATTTAGGTATTAATTATAATATCCAACTAAGAGCACTGTCATCAGGGCTAAAGACGGGACCACAGCTTATACAATATAAGCAGTGTCGCGATGAACAGCGGGATGAAATGGGCCATAAGAAGCACAGCTTATATTGTATAAGCTGTGGAAGGACTTCATTATGAGGTTTGTCTCAAGGCCATGTTATCGATCTGCTAAATGTGCACGAAAGCTGTTCAGTCGCATCAGTAAGTACAACGTTAGACGTGAGCGTGGAAGGTTTACACTAGTTAAATTTGCGACAGTGGCATACCGGCTAGTACCGACGTGAATTTGTTTTTTTTTTAAGTGAAGATTCTTTACGCACAGCAGGGTATATTAGTTTCATGCGAGTTGCTGCGTAACGAAAACATGCAACGCTACGTAGTGGAGTAAGTCGTGGAGATCGCTTGAGCCGTGAGCGTGCCTCAATGCAACGTTCGATACAGGCAAAAGTTTCACTTTAGTAGCGTGTTATAACACTAAGACGCTAAGGAAATTTATTGTTAACTTTCAGAAGTAAAATTATATCCTAGCTTTTTCCGTTCTGTTTTTGAATAAGTTATATAAAATTGTCCTCAAGTCGGGTGAAGGTGGATATCATTGGTAGAAACTCCGAAAATAAAAGGGGCTTAAATTTTATGAACCCCATGTTAAATATGTTACAAAGAGAGTTAGATAACATTAAAATGAACAAAAATAGTTTCAGACAGGCATCGATTATTATAAAGTTCTAAAATCTACACTACACGACAAGCATGGCGGGCAAGAAGCTTTCTCGTCAGAAGAGGAGGGAATGCTCCATATTTAATATTTTAATATGTTTCATAAATAAACAATTTTAATTAATTTTGTTTTCTCTTAACTACCACCTTTTTTTATTAAAAAAGTGAGTTAGTTGCCAAGCGACATAATTGGATGTTCGTGTCCAAACCGTACATAATATGGACGGAGGCGGACAATCATTCATGCAAAAACAGTGGTGGGGATAATTTTGTCTTCGTATTTTCCCTATAGGGGTATCTAAATTACCTTTTTTATTTTTTGTGCACCAAAGAAGCAAAGTGTATTGACAAAAGAAGCATGGAAATCGTCAGTCTTCACCCCAGATGATGGTTCATCTCAATTTAAAATCAAACTTATTATTCTATAAGCAAAGTGGTTATATGAAAGTTTTCATAATCATTTTCCCATCCAATTGAAAAGCGGATACTACCAAATGCTCTCTATAACTATTTAGAATGCTGCTTTTTCAAAAACCTAGGATCATGTATAGATTAATCTCGCTTTTGTAAACAGGGAATTACTGAACTATTATGCTAAATTCAAGACATCATCAAATGTAGGCAGGAAAAACTCTTAAGTTTGGTGACCTATAGGTATAAATAGAAATATAAGACTTGTTATTTACAGCAAATTCACAAACGCAAAACTTGTAATTGTATTTACTTTAATATATTTTTTAAATGACCTGAAATTTTATCTTTAAAAAACACTAAACTCTTTGCGAAAAAGTGACTGATATGATGACATTCATGTAAGCTTACAGATAGAATGTGATGCGAAGGAATGAATGAATGCATTTTGGGCTAGAAACCCCTTGCACATAGGCCACGAGTTTGGGCCAATTATGCTCCCAATTATCCTTCCGGGTTCAGCACGCAGCTTCCGAAGTGCATCTTTTTATCCCAGTGAACGCTCGGCAGTTGGCAAAATCCTCGTCCTCCTAGCGCCACCTGCATTGCGGATCTTATAAAATCCGCAGCAGCCATAGTTGCATGAGACGTTTGCATTCATCCAAATTTACAAATGTGATATTTCATAAACCAATATTCAGCTATGCATGCAATATTAGATTTTTGTCAGCAAGCAATACCTTTAGTTCTAATATCTTCACCTGAATACACAGTTTCTGTTGCCCACGCTTCTAAAGTCACCTCTGGAATTATTGTGGTATGTTGTTTCAAAAAAAAAATTACCACCGAAGCCCAAATTAAATTTAACAAAAGCTAGAAGTTTCTCTGTCAGAACCGATTCTTAAGTTAAAACTTAAGTCCTGTAATAATCCTAAAACATATTTTCTGCTAGTTTGAATTTTGTACTTTCATTTTTATTTTTCTGCAGTTGTCTCTGCGCATTTTCAACGTATAGATAGATGTTGATTACGTTCTCCGTTATTATCCTACACTTTCGATAGGAATAGCCGAATTTACTTCCAATCATTTTGAGTGGACATTTTCTTGATCCGAATTTGTATATTGAAATAAAAGTTGTGACGTTTAATTAAAATTACACACATACATTGAAATAAGGGTGCATTTTTTCAGTTCTACTATATAACATCAGTACCTTCACTCCATTTTTTTAGGCATGAACATAAAAAGATTGTATTCGTTACCGTAATATCGTGTAGATAATAAAATTTTTACGATAGTCTCAATTACAGCAGGTCGTGCGAGAATAGAGTACCTTTCTCACCTAATGAAATTTTACATAAAAGATACTTACTTTTTATGAGTGTATTGCAATATTTTGTATATTTG